>VZTG01009487.1:515022-679351 GCA_013397845.1 Melanocharis versteri
GACAGCGGCGGCGGCAGCTGAGCGCAGCCGGGCCGGGGATCCCGGGCCGGCCGCCTCCAGGGCCGGGTCACAGCCCCCGCGCCCTGATCCGCCCCGCGGGGATTACACGGCGCCCGGCGGGGCTGCTGGCCTGGCACGGGAGAGCTGCGGCTCGTGGCCTTGGGGCTGCCCGTGCCTGCGCTGCCCTGAGGAGACCTAGTGGACCTACCTGGCCCGCTAAAGGTAATTCACGTCTGCTGCACGCCCCGTTAGTACCTGTTGCAGAGAGGTGACTACACCGCAGCGGCACAACATAAGTGTAATAACGTAATAGCAGGGTGAAGTTGCAAGACAAAGTACTCAAAAGTTGGGAAATTGATGGATTTTGTCGGTACCGTTCCTATGTGGCACATGAACCAGGCTTTAATTATGCTGGTTAGGTTTTCTTTGCAAGATCCCTGACACAGCCACTGCAAAGAAGCAGCTAAACTCCATCAGCACTGAGGACCATGTACCTCCATCAGAGACTTTGTTGTGTTGAGTTTGTCTCCTTTCATTTTTCTGATAATATTTGATCCTGGGTTTTGTTTTTGGATGGGTCTGGCATGGGGGGAACATTTTCAGATCTATCTATGTTCTACGTCTTTCACAAAAGCAGAGGAGACACCAGGTAGTTCATTAATGGCCTTTCCATGAGAATATATCTGTGACAGGTATGGCTGCTTATTGCATCTCAGCCATCTAAGAAATCACACAGACAAGAAACCTTATGAAATTCCTTCCTGTGAGAAGATCATCAACAGAGACTTCTAGAACTCCAAAGTTAAACAGCCATGAGCCAGATATGTATAAGGACAAGAGGCCTCTTTGATTTCCTTCATCCAAGCACTACTACTTTATTGTACTACTTTATTGTACTACTTTATTGTATAAAGATTGTTGACATTTTTAGATTGTGCACTGCATTATGCATGTAGAAATTTGTGAGGGATAGTTTAACATCCCATATAGACTTTATTAACTCCTTTTGTTGCTGACTGCTCTGTCCCTTCTTAACTGTTCCTCTTCCTCTGGTTGAGACCCTATAAAAACACAAAATGAGCTTCCTAGTTTTATGATCCCATTTTACTAATTAAAGTTGGAAGCACTAGCATAATAGGGCCTCAGTTGTAAAAATATCCATATCTTTTAGGCTCAAATCGCTACAGGAACAACACTCAGTGGAAGCTTCCCCCTCCCTGAGCAAAGCTCTCATTGCTCTTAGTTGTTCTTGGGAGTGCCTGGCACTCCACTGCCTTTCGGCTGCGTGTCCGGTGGATGGCAAGTCACGTGCAGAAGCATGACAGTCTAATCCTCTGATCATGCAGAAGCTTGGCCAGAGTGCACCATCAGAAAAAGGCTAGAAGCCTCTCAGTGGAAACCCAGGTACAAAAAGGAGTGATGGATACTCATAGCTCTTCTCCCAGGAGACCTGGAGCAAGGAGCTGAGAAGTGTTTAGACACAATCAGAGGAACCACAAAAGACAGTAACATCAGTGATTGGTTGATATGTCTGCTTCCACTTCTAGCAGTGCTGTCTTAAAACCACTGCTGCCCACCTCATCTAACTCTCGCTATCTGAGTGCTGAAGTTACCATCCCTTAGCTCTGAAGACCTCAAATTCGCTATGAGCACTCCCTCTGCCAAAGGGGCCTCAAAGGCAAAACCCCATGATAGGGCTCAGCTGAACCACTTGGAGAACTGAACACACTTAGATCTTCTGTATTAATTAATTTTTCAGATGAACTGGTCTGTAAAACTCAAAAAAACTCATATCTGTTTCATTTAGGTAATCTTGAATGATACATAAGTAATGGCAGCCGGTTGCTGCAGAAAGGGTCCTAGTTTAAATCAATAAAAGTCACAACCAATGTCCAAGCCTGTAGAGCTAGGCACTGTTCAAGCAAACAGAGAATTTATGCTCTTAGGGAATGACAATCTGTGTGTCAAATGAACACTGACTGTGCTGGAAAACTTAGGCATGAAATGATTACGCGACATTCAGTGTCGTGCAGCCTAGCCATATTCCTGCTTTGCCTTTATTTCCACTCCTTCGTGTACTTTTTCCATCTCAACATGCCATGGCTTTTGCCCCTTATTTTCCCAAAAAATTACTGCTTTGCTTTTATCTCGAAAGCTTTTCAGATGAGATTTCAAAGTTCTAGAGTAAATATGGGTATGTGCTTTCTCTCTCCCAAAATAAATTTGAAAAAATTAAGGGCAGCTATTATATATTGACAATATCCAGATATATATATTAAAAGATAAATGAAGTGTGATCATCTCCAGCTGTACCTGGTGTGGGGCTAAGTTGTGCTTAATGCCACAAGACAGCATCTATACTACGCTATCTTTTTAACAGATTGTGATTAGATTAGTTTCAGACTTTCTCCTTGCCTTTCGACATCGTTTTTACCTTCATTAGACACATTGTGGGTGCAAGTCTGAAAACTGTTTTTAAATTACTATGTGGCAAATATGAAAGCAGTACAAACAGACAACCTTTCAAAGCATCTTCAACATTAGATCGCATTAGAGAGTTGCCTTTAGAATGTCTTACTCTTCATTATTGAAATTTAATAGACCCGAAACATACATAAGTAGAATAGACCTCTTTTACTCCAGAACTGATACATTCAGACTTCTACGTTCTTAGAAGCTTCTAATAACAAAAAAGGAGGGGGGATGTGGGGGGGGAAGATGCTCTTGTGATTAAGGCACCAAATTCAGGCTATAACTTACTTAATAAAATATTTTCTATATTGTGAAAGAACGTGCTACATCCAAACAAAGTCAGGATGCAGATAGGCAGGATATAGTGGACCCTCCCTAAAAAAGGAGGTCCTTGGCTGCTAGGCTCCAAAATCCTGGGCAGAGCTCAGCCATAGAGGGTTTGTGGGACCTAAGGCATATATTCCTGTTTTTCATCTTTTTTTTTCTTTATAATTGATCTTTTAATAGTATTCTACTCAAGAGGAGTTGTTTTGATGGCTAATGAGGTACATATATGAATAACAAGTGACACACAAAAAGAGCAGCAGATATATAAATGATAACTTAAGAAAATAAACAAGCATGCTTAACTAGCAGAAGACCACCACTACAAGAATCCAAGAACTTACCTCTCTGGGGAAGTGCTTTTTGACCTCTCTGGCTGCTTAACTGAGCACAGCCTGTAGCAAATAAAAGGAACTCCTCCCCTTTGGTGTTTATTACAGAGAAGCAGTACTTCCTACAACACCTGAGTAAATATCCTCTAGGAAAACCACCACAGAGTTTGTCTACATCTAGCTCAGTATTCTTTTGATCATAAATACCATCTACCATAATGAATTATCAAGGATGTCCAAAAGCATAAGTTATTTATCGAATGCATATTTTTCTCTAAAGCAATCCTGAGCTTTGCCAGATATTTTCTTTAGTTGATCAAAAGAGCTCCGTAACCCCTTTTGAAGGTCTTAGATGCGTGATCCTTGTAATCACATTTAAGGGGCTGTTAGCTCAGGAGATTGTTAATAGGATACAAAACCTTTAACATCCAACCCAGATCATTGCAGATGAAAAGCTGTGACTATTCAACAGCTTTTTCGTGTCCCATGACCTAACTTAATTCCTAAAGGAGAAATGTTTGTATTCCTTTAAATTTACAGAGTGTGCTTTTCAGACTTTTTTTAACTGTACATGTAATACAGAACATTTGACAAACAGGAAAATATTTTAAAAGCTCAGTGGTAATTAATGAATCCAATTAAATCTGCAATCAAAAGAATTTTGAAATCTCCCACTCCTAAACTGTCTCCACAGTCTCAACAAGCCCATAAGCACAGGTGAGAGTTAGAGTAATCAAAAAGCAGGAATTGCCAGAAAGAAGGAGTGGTTTAGGAAGCTGACATTTGTTCACTAAAATGTGCCTCTGTCAGTCGCTGTCATTAGACCCAGGAGCTGCACATCTAGCACAGAAATATTACCTTTGAGTGGTGATAGCCTAACTCATGCTTATTGATTCATATCCAGTAGGGGAAAAAACATTACAAGTAGAATGTGCAAAGCACTGTGTTGAAATTTCACAGCTGTTTCTATTTCACAGGGTTTGAAGATAGCAAAGTTTTAGGGTTTTGCAGGTGTTTTTTTCCATCTAGGAAAGTCCTAAGTTAGACACAGTTTGAACTCATGTCTCAAAATCAGTTTTTATAAAGCGCTCTCAATTTTTTCAAACAAAATATTGGGAAAAGATGTATTGGAAAAATTGGGATATAAAACCTTCTACAGTTCTAAAAAATTGCAGTAGAGAAGCTCAGGGACCAAGTGATAACTGCAGAGAACTCTGCTGCAAAATGTGTCCTGGCCTGGTGTCAGCAGTTACTTAGAGAGTACCCTTATCCTTTTCTTGGAACACACTGATCACTAAAATAACATTAAAGGATTTTGCTTACGTGCAGTGATGTCAACCAGTAAGAGGGTGTTGGCACATCTGAGGATTGCTGCTTTCTGCATACCTGGGGATAATGGAAAGTGCCAGTCTTGAAAATGTGCAGGTAAAGATCTGGGGTTGTGGGACTGCCATTTCCAAGTGTGCACAGCATATCCCTCAGTCATGAAGCTGGCTTGAAAGTTGTGGGATTAAAAATCTAAACTAAGCAATAAACAACACCCGTCACGTGGTAATATTGGTCATGTGGGTCATCTTGTTAGTCATCTTGTTAATACAGCAGTTCCCAAACTAACTGCTTAGAGATTTTAGGTTTGGTACTTTATAGTTTTTTGCAACATCTTTTTGAATCAGTTATACGGAGAGTCTCACTTGTATCCTGGAGTAGCTGTGCCTGTCTTATGAGGTGTTTTGTGTATTTCTTTACAGTCGTCATTCTTCACAGCCCTTGAAGGTTTAGGTGGTCAACAGTCTGACATTAAGTAAAATAACTATTAAACAAATACCACTGTTGACACTACTAAACACAAGTGTACTTTGGTATATAAATAGGACTGTGAACTAGCGAAGTATAAGGAGTTATTGATAATTGAAGCAGTTAAATTGATGTTTGATATGTGCATCTAATTAGCATCTAGCATTCAGGCTCTTCAGTTCATTGCATTCCAGGTCCTGCTGTTTAACCATTTTTTTTAATGGGGCAGATAGAGGTCTTTTCATATCAGGTGATAAAAGAAGACTCGGTGTTGAACAAGTGTGGGTTTTTTTCTGCCTCTGAAGGGGTCACAGTGCACAAATGGAAGTGTCAGCCAGCAATGATAGATGTCATTTTGTGCAAATGAGATGGAGAGACAGTCTGAGCACACACGTTTCTGTACGGGCATTAAAGACATTATGGTTTACCTAAGACCAACTTCTCTCATGACTGTATCAGTTCCAGTAGGCCTGGCAAGGGTCACAAGGCACCAGATCCTTAATCTGTATTAACTGGATGTTGAGGATACCATTTGGAAAAATTAAACTACTAATCCTCACAATAGGTAAGGAACTGTAAAATGTAATCTAAGTATTCAGCAATGAGGTGGAAAAAATGATAACCAAAGCAATTGCATGAGTTTTATTTGCCTATACCTTTTTTTTAGTAACTTTTTTTAAAGCAACTACCTTGACTTTGATTGGAAATTATTTGTAAGGTTTGCAAATTTGTGATTCAAAATACTATTCTTGGACAATTTCAAGTTTGGAATATCACATGATGTCCAGAATACTTCCAATGGATAAACAGAATGTGTTCAATATTCTTTGCTTTACACATTTTTTCCCTGTTTCAGACATACCAGGAGCTTGCTGTCAGACTATTCCTTCCCTTGGAGCCAGAGGTAACAATCACATCGCCAGACTTCACACACTTCACAAATACATGCTTCATTAATCCCAAACAGTTGCAAAAAAATAAATAAAACCTAGAAAATTCTTTTTCTTTCAAGCGAAAGAAGAGACAGACACAAAAAGACAATGACAACATAATCTGAGAATAACCTGGAAAGCTTGTTCTGGAGTTTTTCTCCATTATTCTACCCATACTATTTTGAATTCCTCAGCCTCCTAATCCAGAGGCACGCCACAAATTAGTTTTATAAACAGTTTTCTATTCGTGAGCCTGTCATTAATCTCTGAGGATGTTCCAAAGATAGCCCTTGGAGGATTTAGATTTGTCTTCTTTTTCTTTTTAATCCAGTTAGGGAGTATAGCAAACAGTGACACAAACAGGATTACATTTGGAAGGGTTCTGTGCCTGGTTATGTGAGTGGCACACAGACACAGACACGCTGAGCTCTGCTTTCCTGCTCTGCAGTTTGCTGTCTTCCCAGCTGCTCCTCCTCTTCTTTTCTGGTTGATTTTAAACACATTTGAAAAGGCATATTTATTTTGAAAATAAAATCAGATTTAAAAAAACAAAAAACAAAAAACAAAACAAGAAGAAGAAATAAAGGAGGAGGGGAGCTGTGTGCCATCCTGATTTTAAACTTCGTATCTGTCTTTGTTACCACAGTTGTGTCCCACTGCTCTGCTGTTGGCTGGATGTGCATTTCCACCACTCCATTCTCCTGAATGATGAGACAGCCTTGTAATCTTGTCTGTTAGCAGGAGCAGAACCAAATCTCCTCTGCTCCCACAGAGTAATTCCAACATTTCTGTGGTGATGGTTTTTTAGAACCAAATTGTCATTAGAATTTTGTAGGTAACAAACACTTTTTGAAATAAAACCATGGATTTTTAGACACTGAGGGTAACTTAAAACACTGAAATGAAATACAGAAGGTACCAGTATGTTGTCCATTCCAGATTACCTTCAAATCAAGGCAAAGAATTTAAGACAATGAAAAGCTGGTAAAGCATCAATAATTCTGTGTTCCTGAAAGTAATAATTGCATATTGATTATGGCAGCTGGTGTGCTAAATGGTCCCAATTGCTCTATCCATGATCATCTCTCTCCATTATTTGTAACTCACTCAATTTCTGCCATTAGCTGCAAAATGTATCAGAAGATAATTTTGCTTTCCAGCTATTGTCAGGAATAAAATTCTTTAGAAGAAAGACAGATTGAAACAGATTTCCATTAGAAACATGCCTGGTTTTAAATGGTTTTTAATCTCTTAAGATTTTGAAACCTACATGTAGCCAGTTTCCAATCTGTCAAATGGTGATGGACTGACTTTATAGATTCTTAGGACTAATATAAACTATCTAGAGTGACTGGCTTTGGTATTTCATGTAAGTTGTTATAGGTAGCAAGGGTTCACATTTAAGAAGATATCCGGTAATATATTCTGTCAAAAACACTCATAAGATAATTAAGATAAACTTAATAACCTCTCATGTTTTTTCTGACTAGAGGCCTAGTTTTCAAATGTACCTTATCTGTACTATGTTATGATTTGCATTAAAATAAAAAAAGTCACAGAATGCATTTTATAAGTTTATATATAATTACTACATTAGGTAGTATTAATTTTGCTGCTGTTCACTTACACCTCCTGTGGTATCTGACATGATTCAATATGAATTGTAAGTCAGAACAACATGACAGTGTAAATCGTCCAGATTAGCTCTGAGGGTTTCAATAAACAAGATCTAAACTAAAGGAAAAAGCCAACATTCAAAATCCCAAAGCCAATGGTCGAAAGTCAAGTAAAAAGTTTTCTCCTTCACATTTTCTAGATAGGAAAGAAGACTGTGCTCTGTGTGTTTGTTAAATAATACACCTTTGCAAAGCTGAGGTAAACTTATCTGGCTGTTCTTTAAAACATTTAAGTTGCAATTAGTATAATGGTCCAGCAGTTTCTGTGTCTAGCTGCTTTCCAGTGCCAGAGTTAGATCTTCAGTTCGCCTTTTAAAGTGTCTTTTTAAAAGGGATTGTTAAGGAAACCTGCAAAGGAGCTATCATGGATCTAACCTTGTGGAAGTTTTCAGTCCTGAGGGTGGAAATGGTTTTTATGAAAGTGCTGTAAGGTACAGGTTGAGTGGCATAAACTCTGTTCCTCAAACTCAGCAGCCTTTGCATCTGCTAATGCTGAAAAGTCTCAGAGGAATGGATCATGAAAATCGAAATTTAATTTTAAACCACCATAAAGTATGAGCATCATGTAGGTGGTGGGTTTTCCCTTACAGAGTCCTGTGTGAACTGGACTTTGAACTGATTTTCACGCCAGAGCACAGTGTCTCAAGGGATGAGAGAGTGGGGCTGAAAATGTGTTGCTGGAAGTAGAGGCAGGGCTGTTTCACCCCCCATTACAAAGGTAGCACTGAGAAGAACAGCTGTTTTTAAGATATGATCTGGCCTCACTCGCAGGCAGTCTTAAGCACAGCCTGTTCTTGACTTTGTGACCATAGTAATATTCTCTTCATCTAAGCTGTATATATAATGTATAATAAATAAATAGAATAATTTATAATAACTAATGCTCTTTCCACCTTCTTCACCTGTCCTTACACAACTGTGAATCCACAAACACACTATTTGGAAAGACCAGACCATAAAGTCCTCTTCCAGATGTCAAGCCAGTCGCAAATGAAGAATTAGGATGAGGTGTTTTATATGGGGTTGTCTTATCCCATCTCTGCCTGTTACAGTGCTTCAAGTACCTTTCTTTAGAGGAGCTGAAATTGCTCACTGTTGGAAACCCGACCGTAGACTGGGCAGCCCACAGGTTTGGTTCACAGCTGTGAAAATTTGCTGTTCCTGCTGCAGCCCCGTGGCCTCAGGATTAGGGTGTTTTCCTACCCTGTTGTTGCCTGGCACAAATCTCCTGTGGAGAGCATCCTCAACACAAGCCAAGACTGTCTCCTTTATCCTTTTTAGCTAAAACATACTAGTTAGTCATTGTTTTCACACACAATTGAGACAACAATGTGATTTTTGACTTGTGAAAAGCCATGCAGAAGTCAGGGCTGCTGCTGCTATGCTGTGTGCACTGCCATCCTCAATCAGCCTGTCTAGTGCAGAAGGGCTGTTCCCAGAGATGGTTTTGTGTCCTGAGGTTCTGACTTTGATTGTGGCAGCTGCCTTACTTAGCAAGCACGGCGGGACGCAGAGGGAAAGCAAAGCAGAGCAGCGGGGGAGGCTGGAGCTCACCGCCAGAGCACAGCGAAGAGCAGGGCCACCCACCGCTCCTCTGCTGCCGTCTGACAATTGAGCTCGGATTTCTACCTTCAGGTCTGCTTGAATCCAAAGGAAGGAGCCATGTGTAGCAGAAAATTGCATACAGACTTTCAGCAAATACAAACAATTCTTTAGGTTGGTTTGGTTGGGTTTGTATTTTTTGTTAAAATGGACTTCATCCTAGGAGAAATTCAAAATCTCACCTAGGAGAGCTTTGGGTGCATTTCCCATGCAGTGCAAACCTCCTGCCTGCTCCAAGCAGCGAATTACTATGGTTGTATGAGGGAGTTCACTACAGCACTGTTTTCTGATTGGGGGAGCACATGTGTGTTTCTGATTATCAGATGCACCTATTAAGATTTGCATTCCTAACCCTAATGTCATTCAAGGTAACAGCAAAACTTGTGTTGGTTTGGAATGGGCTGGGGACTGACCCTTGACAAGCAATACTTTTAAATGAAAATTAGTTATTTCCCTTATTGCCTTTTTAGATACAAGACAACAATAAGGAGCAATACTTTACACTTTCTGGCACTGTTTATTCCTAGGATTTATGAATATGCTGCAGTCCACATGCACATGATCAGCCCGTTGCCAAAGGTGTTGCAGTAGGCAGTAGAGATCTCCATGCTCACAGAGACCAGGCAAGGTTTTGCTTTTGAAATCTGATTCAGAAGACCCACTGCACAGAAAGCATCAGAGCATCTCGGATGGCTGTCTCAGAAGGAGCAAGGCGCAGGATATGATGTGTTTTGCACCTGTTATGCAACAGAGAACAATTTGCCAATTAATTCAGGTAGAGGAGATAACATGTCTTGGGTTTCCTGCTCTTAATTTATTGAACAGCTAAGCCCTTGGGACTAATAAAAAGTATTTCATCCACTTGCAGTAGGTCTACAGTTTCTGATAGAATAGAATAGAAAAATACCAGCTCTCAGAATGGCAAAGTATCATTAACTGATGCAGACTTTGCATAAAGAGCATTTCTGGTGGACTATTTAAATAGATGTTCTACCTTGCCTTCAAAATGTACTCCCTGATAGGCAAAATGATAAACGGCAAGGTACACGGGTGAGCATTTACTCATTTTCTTGCCACTCTTTCTTGACCAGCCATGAGAAAACAAGGTAGGAGATAGCCTTTCCATCTTCCACTTTTTTCTGGCATGTAGGTGACAGGAGACTTTAATTTCCTAGGCATTTGTTACATAGGATTTCATCCTAGGACCTAGGTAACAAGCTCAAGCCTCTTAGGTACTAAACCATGACTGAGGGAAAGTAAATACAGAGGACTCTATGTGTTTGCATAGGAAATAGCTGAAAATAACCCATAAAAGACTAACTCAGTTGCTAGTTTCTTCTTCTCTGCAGCTTCATTATACAAATTGGAAGAACAGGTAACACAATAGAAAGTCTTCTGGCTTGACAGCAAATTCCCAGAATCTTCTCACTTTCAAACTAATAAATAAATCAAATGTTCCTTATTCATGAAGATGGCAGTACCATCTTACAATGCTTGCTCTGATGCCAAGTGCAGTTTAACTAAAACATAGGGCCTTTTTGTTTTTCACCTGGGGACAGAGGGCTTATTGAGGTCACCAGCTACTCTAAAAGTGATAACATTTTTCTGCAAAAGGCCATTAAAAAAAATCAATGTTGTGTTAATATTCTTCAAAGAACTGGTTTTTTTAAACTAGTTCTAGTTTGTACCACATTTATTGAGCTTTTCAATTGCAAGGCCTGTACCAAAGTTCAGCTGATTATGCATCTCCTGATTTGCGGTCTTCTTGCACAGTTGTGCTAAGATTTATTTGTCAAGGTACCAGTGGAGTTATGATCAGATAGACTGATGAACCACTGTCTTGCCTCTTCTTAGCAGATGCATTATCGCTTTTCCTCTCTTTTCAAAATAGGCATCTCTGTCTTCAGTAGTTTTGAGGACAGATCCTCAGTCTATAAAGTTTGTTTCACAGTGTAGTGAGGTTCAGTCTCGGTTTTATCATGACATTCAAGACTGAAAGCTTCAAACCAAACTGCAGACATGTCTGTTTTTTAGTTGAAATAGCTGTGCTTTCTTGCACAGACAGGAGGCTGTATCTGCTGAGATATGAGATATGTCACATACGAGCTTCATCTTACAGAAAGCTGAGAACTAAACAAAACCTGTTTAGTTTGTAAAGTAGCTGATGTCACAGTCTGTAAAAACCATCCGTGCTGAAGCACCTGGTGGTGAAGTCCCCCAACACAGAATGAAGTGCTTACAGTCAAAGACATGGGAGGTTTATGTCCAACCTCCAGCTTTTAAACAGCTTCTGAGAAGCCAGTGTGATTCGTGTGGCTTCCAGGCAAACCTCACCGGCAATGCCTTTCTTATGATTCTGGCTGGAGCTGCCTCAAAAAATTAATTTCAGCTTCTTTCAGGCTTCTTTGAGTCTCCATGACATTGGTCACCCTAGGTCAGAGCCTCAGGTTTGTTGTTATCCAGGTTGGTTGCCTTGGATTTCCTTGCCAGCACCTAAAAAACTGCTAGCAGAATAAGAGCCTCTGCTTTTGTTCTCTAGATAGCTCTGAATAATTTTTCTTATCATGTGTCGTATATTCTGCAGTTTCTAAATCCAACTAGGTAAAGTGGGATGATCAGTCACTTTATTATTGTGTTTGCCTCTACAACTTAACTTGAGCAGATTCCTATCCAAGTAGAGAAACAAGAAAGTTATATTAGATAGACAGCAGAAATCTTTTTCCAGTTATACATAACACTAAAATTTATTTTTTTATTTTTCTGTCTATTTATGTTTCATGAAATCTTTCTCAAAGAGAAAATTGGTAATGGAATGTTTTTATTAACTATTTTCTTCATGTTTGCTGTTTTCTCCATATTTACTATGTACTATTCTCTGTATTTGTTATTTCTCCATATCTCTGGATCTCTGGGTTGAGGTGTTGCTTTTTTTGTTTTTTATTAAAGAGACAAAGACAAAAATGTGGAGGACAAAATCCAAGGCTCATTATTTTAGAGAATGATCCTCAGTGCCAATACAGCTTCACTCTCAGTTCTTCAACAGGGTGACTTGCAAAGAATCCAACACAGCACACTGAGTCTGCAACACTGTTTTTATTCATTTCACACAGATCTGTAGACAGCATCCAGCTGTCTCCAGAGCAGAATTAGGTCTGCATTGCTACTGAATGACCTGGCTCAGCGTCATCAAAAGATTTTGCAAGCAGCTCCTATTAATGCTATTAGGAATGTGACATATTAATCTCTCATGTGCAGAGGAGAGAACAAGTCCATTCAGTTGCAGAATAAAAATGCTGTTAGTGTTTGAGGAACTATAGAAACCTGAACCATTTAACAACAGCAACAATCAACAGAACAATACTTTTGGCTAGTTAGTACCGTGCAGTACAGTGCAAATCAGTACATCATACAGGTACAAAGATGAGGCAGTGTGTCCCTCCACTCTTCCACCTCTGCTGGGATTTTTTTTGTTGTTCTGTCATATTGTTAAATTGCAACAGCATTTTTCCAGCTTCTAAGAAAACCTGGGAATGCATAATATAAATATTTAGCCCATTGTAGGGGTAGAACTGAAGAGTAGACAATGAAAAAAACAAACAAACAAACAAAAAGGTAAAAAATATGTCTTGATTACTTTTGCTTCCAAAAAACAAATAAATTTTGCATTTACTTGTTTAAGTGGGTATTTCCATCCTGTATTCGTGTATGCTTATCTGTAGTAATCAGCAAGTTATTTTTCAGCTATTTTCTGTTTTTATACTGTGATTTCATACCTTCTTCCCAATAAATATTATTTGTTTACTTTTGAGCTCCTTCCATCCAAATAAAGCAAAGATTCTTCTGAAACCCTACACTACATCTTTACTTTTATCTGTGAACCAGTCTTACCAGTATGTCTTTCAAATTTCTAGCTCCACTGTTTAAAAATAGTAACTCTAAAAGTGACCATTATAGGGACAACTGTGAGGAAGATTCAAATCTATTAACTGGTTAGTAGAGGACATGTAGGTATCTAAACCAGGAAAAAGACAGTAAAATTGAATGTTGGGAGGCATCTGAAGATGCTGCAAGGATAGATGAAATTCTGGGTCATGAATGTTTAAACATTTAATATGTGACTGTAAGAGACAAATGTTTCTCGTGCTATTCTGCCACTTGTATATTCATGAGCAAACCGCCATGTCATGAGAACGTGTCTGGTGCAGGTTGTGAGCCAACACAAACCTCTCAGAGGCACAGTGGGTGGCCTCAGAATGCCATCCTCTCCTGGATATATCTGCCCAGCAAAGGGGAGCAGGATGTCTTGCCAGGAGTGTCCCTAGAAATGCGTTGCTGTTTACGGGTGGGACATGGAGTTGGAGTTGAACAGACCCATAGAGGAGTCAGACTGGCTGGGAGCACTGCAAGGACCAGCTGCTCCTCGGGTTTCTCCCTACCAGTGCAGTGGGAGTGCTTATAAGGCATCCCAGAGGCATCCTACAGACTAAACAGGAGGACTTGGAAAGGCTCTTCAAGGGCCCCGTTTCCTTCCAGTGGACGTGCAGCCTTGCTTGACTGACATACTGGCAGCACTTCTTACTGGGAATGGGGAGCTAACCAACTCAGCCAGTTTTTTCTGGATGCATTTGAATGTCAAATATAGTGCTGATTGCAACAGCATTTGCTAAATGTATAAAATATGGCTTACTGCTGTAGCCTAATTCAAAGCCAATCGAAAGGACACTAAAAAGGACACCAGCTAAGACAAATCTCCTGTGGTGCACTGAAGTAAAAGTCTCCCCTGTGCAAAGCAGTGGGTTCCTTGGGGCTCTGCTTTGATGCTGGCTGGTGTCGAGTCAAGAGGCACATCCGAAGAGCTCTGTCCTGCTGTCTGAACAGAGAACATTGCCAATGGGATTGAAGCTCAGAATGTCTCCTCAATGTTTCAGGACCTACCTTACGTGGCCTGTGGATGCCTTAGAGGTCTTTCAAGAAGCTGAGGATCCCAGACAACAAAAATAAGGCATTTCTTGAGGAAACGAAAGGAGAGATATCTCATATATGGAGAGCTGGCCAGCAACACTTGAAGAAGCTCTTCAGGCACTAAAATAAGGTCACCAACATGCATTTCTTGTCACAGCTACAGCTGCATGAAATTTATTTCTGTTTATACATTTTAATATACAAACCTATGTTGGTTTTGCATGGCCTGGTTCTTTGTAGTGGCGAGGAGACCACAGAGGTGGCTTCTTTTACCAAAAAGTCTAGTCTGGCCCCACTAGAGGAAGTATGAACACTTGTGAACTCTTTCCAAAAAATAGTTTCAAAGTGACAGTTCATCTTTCACCTACATCAAGTTCATTTACTATAGTTTTCAAACCTGTAAAATATATTTTTCTTGTGATTTATACTGAACTTTATGTTTGGCTCCCCTAATTTGTCTTCTGGCCTGCAATTCAAGCACCATCCATCATGCAGTTCTTTGGCTAGACCTGAATCTTTCTGGCAAAGTAAAATCTCAGGACTCTGGGAGTTTTGTGGTTTACCATAACCCTGTGTTCTTGCCCATTCCAGAGCCAAGAGCAGGGCAGCTTCTGGTGTTAAATTCACAGACTACCTTCTTAGTTTAAAACATACAAAATGGAATTTCTAGATTTTGACTACATAAATTTGCCCATAAGCTCCCACCTGTCTTTCTGGATGTGATCTGATGCCCCACAGACAGTTTTTTTACTATTAAAAAATGAGTGGTCATGCACGTGGATTCAATACCACATCTGCGAGTTAGCTGCATTAGTCTGGTTAGCCTAACTAACTCTCCTTATAAAGGTCTCAGCTAATCTCATGTGTACAGAAGAGACAGGCATTTGCAACCAGCTGGAGGCTGCAGTGGGGTGCTGCCTCTGTGGCTTTGATCTCCTCACCAGCATCTCAGACTGCTGGCAGGATCAGGGCCTCTGCTTTAGGAAGGAGGGAGGAGGCTGCTGCAAGGTGCTTCATCTGTCACTCAGGCTGGTAGTTCAGTAATTTATTTTCTTCCCTTTTAATCTATGTCCTATACAAGGTCTAGAGTCTTCACTTTCTGGCTTGTGCCTTGGAGCTGCACTCTGTCACTATGAGCTGCTAAGATAATTTCTTTCAAACTGCAGAAATGGGAAGAGGACTTTGTAATCATCTCAGATCTATTTTGTCACATTAGCCTTGGGTGTATATTTGCATTTGAGGCCAACCTCCTAGTTTTTCCTGCTGCCCCAGTTTTGGCTCTCTGTCTTGAGTATGAAGGGAACCAGGTAAGTCAAGAAACAGCAAAGCACTGAAGGATACACTTGGCTGAAGCTCAGCCTGTGTCTTGACAGGGCCCATGGCCATAACCATCTTCGACAAAGTCCTGTGAGGTTCTCTACTCAACAATGGATTAAAAGGAAATAGCAACTTACCCACTTAAGAATACCAAAAAAAAATTGATGGAAATGGTGATATTCTGGGTGAAAAATGCTGTGCTTAGGAGTCCCAAGATAGTGCAGTATTACAGCCAGAGACCTGGCCTAGGGAAGGAGTCTGGAACATTCATGGTGTGTGTTTGTCATCGGGTAAGAAATGTCATCAGCTGCCAGAGATTGAGATACCCATGAATGAAGTCCAGAGGAAATACAGAAGGCAAAGTGTATAAGGGTTGTCCAAGCATACCTACATTTCTGTTTGTATTACCAGAAACTTCTCTTGAGTGGAGACTAACTAATCACGTGGGTTTGGACAGTCACACACCACAGACCAGCTGTGCTGTGCTGGAGCTTGAGCCGCAGTGTGCTCACACAGCATGACTTTCCAGATCACTGAAAAACACAGAACAGCCATGGCTATGGCTCCAATCATTACTACAATTTCCTTTGCTGCATCAGCTGACAGCATATATCTACATCTGCCCGTGTGCAGTCACATGGGATGGCAGGAAGCCAAGACCAAAGCAGTAAAACGTATTTGACAACCAAGGCATCCCAACAGATATGAGACCCATACATTGAGCAGTGTGAGAAATATGCATGGCAACTTTTGATGGAAATCGTCAGAGGCAAAGGACCAAACTTTCATAAGCTTGTTGAGTGAGAGACAACAGGCCCTGGAGTAGTTAAAAGAGTCATGATATTTCAGGAAACTAAGACAGTAGAAACTGCTATGAGACTGCCTAACAGACATCCTGCTGCCACCAAGAAAGAAAATTGGGCTGTGGAGACAAGATAGAGAACTGCACCAATGCTACAAACAGGAAAGAGTGCTGAGCCTGCAGGAAAAGCAGAAAGCATCTTTTTGATTTCTATCTGGCAATGCTTCCGTCTTAACAGGAGCACTGCAGGTTCACCCAGCTGGGCTAGGACTGTGAAAGAGCCACCAGAGTAGCAGGCTCTGTGTGATAGAATGAGCTCTTTGGTCTTTCTGTTTTGTGTAAAACCAAGCATTTAAAATTGATCATAAGACCCAGCGTTAGTACTTAATATGCCCAGTGTCCCCCATTTTATAGTACCTGTGCACAGTATTCCCCCTTTCCTCCATGCTGTTGTATTCTTGGACAATTAAATAATTGATTTCAGGCAGCTGACTTTTACCAAATTTTTAAAAATTTTATTTTAATTGCTGTGTTAAAGAGTCACAAGTCAATGAGTCGCCAGGCTACTAATGAACACTCAATGAAAATATAGGGCAGTACCTCATCTACAAAGGATAAAACCTGTGGTGTCCATTCCCACATCCCCACAGTTAACCAGCTGGCAAACAAAACTTAGGGGTTTATCAGCACTACTGTGTACATTGTGCTGTCTCTGCAGGCAGGATTCCAGGTATTATTTATTCCAACATCCCATGCATAACAAAATAGGGTTTTTAAACCAAACTGTGTACTTAAATATCCACATGTGTACATATACTGCAGGTGGATAGAAGGTGGTTTGTAACTCAGGATGGCATTTACCAAAGCAGTACCTTCTGTCCAGGAAACATCATACATAGTGAACCGTAGGAAGAAATATTCAAAAGCGACAGAGTACCAGAGTGCTTTGAGCAAGTCTATCTGGAACACCAAAGGACAGAAAAGCCAAGTATCAGCTTTTCATCAATGAATTAATGTGTTGTCAAAGGTCTGACCACTGCTAACGTGTCTTTGTATGGAACAGAAACCTCAGCAGCTTTTATCTCACTCCATGAGCACTGACTCATCTTTTCTGCCTACATTAAATATCTACTGAACTAATCTAAACCTTCTGTAAATGTCTCTCTTCCTTAAAAGAAAGGGGTTTTCTGTATTAGTTCTGGCTGCATTTTTATGAACCAAGATAAATGAGAGTTGTTAACACACTCTTTAAGCACTTATTCAGGTTTTCAGGCTTGAAAAATCAAGCTAAGTACATCAGGAAGAAGTCTGCATTCAGCACACACAGCATCTCTGTCACTGGATCGTAATTCCTCCACTCTGGGATTAAATTCCAATGGACCTTGTCCTGCAAGTCTTACAGGATGTAATTAATGAAGAGAGGCTATATGAAAAGATATAATTTGGTATAAGAATGAAAGATCACATACAGAGGACCAACATGTCTCTTGATTCCTCTCATACTTTGCTTGTAATTACTTGCTGAAGTGTTAGGATATGAAGAAGTCCAGGTGGTCTGTTAGCTCTGCCTTTTCTCTAAATGCTCAGCTAAACTTTTCCTTCAGTCTGCTAAAACCCCTTTCTGGAATCCAAACTCTATGACTTTAAGCAACTTTGTAAGGTCATCAAAACTTCGTTCTAACTACTGCTTGTAAAGAAAATATAAATTTTCCTATGAGCAAGAGATTTAGTTTCCCAAATTATATCTGCATATACATGTATGGATGTTTTCTGATACTGTATTGGATTTGTGTGGCCAGGTTTTGGTAGTGGTGGGGGGAGAGGGGGACAGGCTACAGGGGTGGCTTCTTTGAGAGTCTGCTAAAAGCTTCCCCCGTGTCTGACAGAGCCAATTCCAGCTGGCTCCAGGACAGACCCAACACTGGCCAAGGCTGAGCCCATCAGCCATGGTGGCAGTGCCTCTGCAAAAACATGTTTAAGAAGGAAAAAAGAGTTTTTGCACATAAGCGGTTGTAGCCAGAGAAGAGAGGAGTGAGGATATGGGACACAATTGATTCTGCAGACACCAAGGTCGGTGGGGAAGGAGGGGAAGGAAGCGCTCCAGGCACCAGAGCTGAGCTTCCACTATGACAGGTGGTGAAGGACATGGTGAGGCAGCCATGCCCCTGCAGCCCAGGGAGGAGCCCCACGCCGGAGCAGGTGGATGCCCAAAGGGCTGTGACCCTGTGGGAAGCCCATGCTGGAGCAGGTTTGCTGGCAGGACTTGTGGCCCTGTCGGGGGCCCATGCTGGAGCAGCCTGTTCCTGAAGGACTGCAGCCCATGGAATGGACCCATACTGGAGCAGGTCAAGAAGAACTGGTGCATGTGGGAAGGACTCATGTTGGAGAAGTTCATGGAGGACTGTCCTGGGGTAAGCACCCCCTTCCCTAGACTGGAGGAGGGGAACAACTGCTCTCCCGGAGGAGGAAGCAGAGGCAAAACCAATATGATGAACAGACTGTAAACCCCATTCCTTATCTCCCTGTGCTGCCGGAGGGGAGAGGTAGAGAATCAGGAATAAAATTTAGGCCCAGGAAGGAAAGCGGCGGGGGGAGAAGGATCTATTTTACTTCCCATTATCATACTCTGATTTTGATTAGTCAACTAACTTCTCCAAGTCAAGTCTGTTTTGCCCATGATGGCCACTGGTGGGTGATCTCTTCCTGTTCTTATCTCAACTTGTGAGCCTTTTGTTATATTTTTTCTCCCCGGTCCAGTTGTGGAGGGGAGTGATGGAGTTGCTTTGGTGAGGGCTTGGCCTCCAGACAGGGTCAAAGCACCACAGATATATAGACAGGTTGTCCTTCAGAACAGTCACTGGGTTGGTTTGGACACTGCTTGACTTCTTGGAGTCTTGTGGTTCATGCCTGGGACAGAGTACACTCTTGTTCAGTGAGTGATTAATCTTCCCTTATTAAGGTTCACCTTGAAATTTTAGTCAATAATACAGTAAAGTGGAACTGCAAACGCTCTGATCAGCTCTATCAGCTCTATCAGCACCAGCATTTGCAAAGAGTGTCCTAAGGGACTTAATTGTGTTGCTCTGTGCAGTAAACTGCTTCAGTAAAACGCTCTGCATTAGGGGCAAGGTACAGCTAACACCTGGCAAATGATGTGAAACAGGCTGGAAATTGTAATGATCATGCAGTAGCATGTGTCTTGTATTTCAAGGAATTACTTCTGTCCACCCACAATATTGTTTTAAGTGAAATACTAAATGAGCCCATAGTTCAGTAGGTCTATGTGAAATATTTGAACAGTCTAAATGTTCCAGATGAGGCAAGGCTAATGGCAAGTTGCAATGCACATATGTGCAAGAAAAATCACTTTAGCCACATCTGAAATAGAGTTTGCTAGTGTAACTCCTGGAGGCTGATTACAGTTCACATTGAGATACACAGGGGATTACCATGACCAGGTGAAATTGCAGGGGGCATTTCATTACAATAGGACACAATCATGCAAAGACAAAATGGCAAGTTGAGCCTAATGATCCTTTTGTATGCCAAAGGTATACGTGGTGAGAAATCACAGAGAGACAACCCCAAATTTCTTCAGTGCCTGAAGTACCTCTTCTTGTTTTGTAAAACTAAAGGGTCAGTGACATGATGTTCCTAAACCATTCTGAGGTGCCACACCAGACAGACAGAGAAGGAAGAATGCTACCTGCTGCTTTTTTGAAGGATCCAGGTCTCCTTCACTCAATCACTAACCCAGGCTGGCCATATATATGTTAAAACTGATACAGTCACAACCTATGCAAGCAAGTCAGGTAGAGATAATGCCATAGATCATAAACAATAACACTGTTGTTATATAAACTCTCTGAAGACGCCTGAAGGTAAAAAGTGGGTATGACCATTTAGTAACTACTTAGGTCTTGTCATCACCAGGGGCATATAATTTTATTTGTATATTTCCTGTTTCCTTTTGTAGCTGTATTATTCTCCAGAACCATGAGGTACTTATTGATCACACTGTCATTTCTATAATTTCAGACTAATTTCTAATACGCTGGTCTCAGGTCACTTTTCTCTTTTTGTTTCCTGCATGTCCCATTATGTTCACCCACAGTGAAAGGAAAGAAGAACTTTATGCATCCAAGACAGGAGTTATCAGCCTGAGCATTTGAGCTGCTAAACTGAGAGCAACAGACAGCCACTTGCATTAGTTCTCCTCTCTGGAGGAAATTCTCTTAGCCTCAAACATGGGGGCAGCAGTAGGCACAGCATCTCGCTCTCCATCTAACAACTTCTCAGTGGTTTCTTATAGTGCAGCAAACACTTTTGTGGCTGAATCCTACTTTTCTCAATACTTGACTTCCTTGCAGGGCTTTTGCATTCTCCTCAGCCTTTAGGCCCTCATGCCCTGCCTGCAGGTGTTTGAGAAACACCTCCATCCCCCTAGCTGGCTGCGTGGCCCCAAGGGATGGCACAGTCTCCTCTTCCTGTACAGCTTTCTCTGAGACCAGGAGGGGAGCCATCAGGATGAAGAGCAGCCTTCCACCCTGCTGCCCTTTCCCTTGGGCCTTTTCACAGAAATATGTTAACACACAATATGCAAGAAAGTGTTTTAAACAGCTGTGCCAGCCATTCACCCATTTAAACCAGAGTTTCCTAGATGGAGTCTGCCCTGGCTAGTGTGAGGTGCTCTGAAAGGGCTGACATGACAGCTGGTTACTAGAAGACATTATCTACTGAATCAGTAGCATTTCCAGACCCATGAGACATGGGTGCAGTTTCGGCCCTGTAGCCTCTAAAATGAAACAAACTAAACTTCTGCTCATGTTCAGCCAGAGGTCTGCCCAAGGGGCCAAGAAGGCCAATGGCATCCTGGACTATATAAAAGATACTGTGGCCAGCAGGACCAAGGAAATGATTGTCCCTCTGCACTCAGCACTGGCGAGGCTGCAGCTCGAGTCCTGGGTCCAGTTCTGAGCCCCTCACCACAAGAAAGGCATTGAGGTGCTGGAGCGTGTCCAGAGATGGGCAGTGAAGCTGGTAGGGCTTCTAGAGAGTGAGTTATGTGAGGAGAACCTGAGGGAGCTGAGGGTGTTTGGTCTGGTGAAAGGGAGGCTCAAGGAACCTCATTGCTCTCTACAACTGTCTGAAAGGAGGGTGTAGCCAAGTGGGGTCAGTCTCATCTCCCAGGCAACCAGTGACAGGACAAGAGGACATAGCCTCAAGCTGTTCATGTTGGACCTCAGGAAGGACTTTTTCACTGAAAGCATGGTTAAGCATTGGAATGGGATCTGCAGGGAGGTAATGGAGTTACCATCCCTGGAAGCGTTCAAGAAACAGCTGGATGTGGCACTTAGTGCTTTAGTTTAGTTGATGTGGTGGTGTTTGGTCAAACGCTGGACTCAATGATCTTGGAGATCATTTCCAGCCTTAATGATTTATGATTCTCAAGGGGCATGGCTGGGCTTTCCCTATCAAACCCTCTCTGCTTTTTTTCCAGTGAGTGGAAGAAAGAAGAGTCAAGACCTAAAGAGACTTTCCTACAATGAAAAGCAGCCCTACTTTAGAAATCATTGATGCCATTAGGAGTCATTTTCCAGACAGGGACCACCAAGACAGCCAAGGGAGTTGATGGCCAGTGGTGAGCAGGGAGCAATGATATCCCTGGCTCCTTGGTGCCTGCGGCACTGTGCAGGGAGCCCAGCTTGTCCTGGCCCAGCAGAGGGCAATCCCAGCAAATAGCTCAGGAATCGGTGCTGTTGCTGGGGTTCAATTTCCCTGGAAACGTGAAAGGTTGAAAAAGCAATAGTGCCACAGCTACCCAGCTGCTTTTGCCTCCCATGACCCTTCTGCCTGCACCAGCCTGTGAGTGAGTGTGAGGCAGGAGCTGGGAGCATGGAACAAGAGGAAATGACCCTGTTTCTGCCAATTTTGGGTCAGCTTGTGACCTCAGGAACTCTGCCCCTTTCAAAGATTTGATGGGATCAAGCCCTGCTGGAAAGAAGAATTCTGAAAAGCAGCCAAATTCTGCAGACATAGGTATATGGAAAGATCCTGGGAGAACTGTGTTACCCCTTGTTTATGCCTCTCTTTTTTTATGCCTCACTTGAACAACATCAAAACTTTTCTAGGCCTGCCTGGAAGAATATTTGCAAGCAAAAGAAAATCAGAGCAGCTTAGTAGTCAGACAGTTTCTGGGTGCTTATTTCCGCTAATAAATGAAGTGACTCACTTCTAAGCCTCCAAGTACACTGAGTTTACTTTCCCATGCACTGGCATCAGCAAACATTTTTACCGTAAAGCATATTAGCTAGTCATAAGCTTTTTTGCCTATAATTTGATGCAACATGTGCAAATGCCTGCTCATCTATATAGGTATTTTTTGTTTGTTATTCTAGGCAGTTGATTAGCACTGAAAGCCAGAGATACCACAGAAATCATGCAATACCAAGAGTCACTATACCACTTTTCTGTATAGAAGGGAACTTAAGGGTATAGTAGTGTAAACATACATGAGAGATCACTGAAAATAACACATACCTATTTGAGGTAATGTTGCAAGAAGGCTTTTGACGTTCCCTCCATCAGCAGCACTGCTCAGTGAACGACCTGAAACAGTTGCACTGCAATAGACAAACCTGGCGGAGACAGAGTCATGGATGAATGCTGTAAGGTCTTCAGTCTCTTGGCCAGCCAAAGGTGATTAACAGCAGCACAGACTTGGGTACTGTTCCTTAAAAGCTGCTGCAGGAAAGCAGGCTGGACAGGGCAGAGATAATTCCAGGAAGCACCATTAAGTGGAGATCTGTAGCATTTGGAGAGGGGTCTTTTCTAGGGCCACCCCTTGTTCCATGCGAGGAGGAAGAAATTGCCTGGGGTGTCTTGTGATTGTCATACAGGCTGTCATTTATCCCACACTTCCAATGGGCTCACGAGGGAATATTCACTGGCCTTTGAGGTACACCTTCTGATATTTTATCTCTGGCTTTTAGTGACAAGATAAGATCCACAAAAGCCCTCAACAAAGGAATGCAATTGCTGAACTCATCTCTTCACCTTCACCATCTTTGGAGAAAATCTACTAAAATGCAAGTCTTCAAGTAAAGATTTACCCCAACTCTCCTAAAAATATATATTTATATTATGTATAGATATATATATGTACATGTACATATACATATACATACTTAAATTATACATATATATTATATATATAATGTATGTATTCCGTACCATTTCCCTAAGCATCCTGGTGCACTGTCTTCTCTATGCTCATCAATGCACAGCCAATTCAAATGTTAATGGGATTTAAGAATTGTTTAAGACTAGGTTCATGATTAGGTACTTTGCTGGCTCATTCAGGAATACTCCATTTCATAGTCAGCCTAATATGAGTTAGAAAATCATATCAAATCATCATGCTCGTCTCATAAACCCTGTATAGAAGGAAATAATCACTGGAGAACCAATTCGATATCAGCTGACTGTTGAATTAATCAGTAGAACAAGATGAGTATAAAATTTCTACTAGAAATAATTTCAACAGAAATCAGTAATACCACTAATACATTGATCATAAAAGGAAGCTTGGCTCTATAAACCCTTGCACTGTATTTTTTATTTGAAAACTTCTTCAAAACATTTTTTAACCAATTAAACAAATATTTTTGCTTCATGTTACAGTGTTTCATTAGGAAACACAAAGAAAAGTCTAATGGTGTCAATGATACTGTGAAATGACTGGATTGTTTTGAAACATGAATGTAATATAAGCATGCCCTTTCAAACCATTTTAGTTTGGCACTGTGTATGCCATTCTGCTGAGTGCAGTGACTTTTGCTGAGTACTTTGGACTCAGCAAGAAAATATTTTGGCCGCATATATAGTCATGGAAATATGTACTAATATTTTGGTAGTTCCCATCATTCTCTACTAAAAGAACAAGGAAGAAGAATACTATCAGTTTCTCATTTGAAGGAAATGGATGGAAAGAACAGACCAGAACAGACTAGAAACAGACTGATTATTGAAAGCGTTATGATAAGAAGGTTCACAGAGTAATGCAGAGATGGATTATTTCTACTGTCACATTTAAAAACCAGATATTAAAATTATAATTGTGTAAATAATTTGATGTTCTGATGTCACTGCAAAAGTGAAGACATGAATAAAACCCCCACCATTTTGAGTCAGTCTGTTGGGGTTTTCTTCAGGCTAATGTTTGTTAAAGAAAAAAAAGTACAAATGTACTGGGTTGTAGCCAGCCATTATATATTCACATAATTGAAGATTGGCACCTGCCTGCCCCCTTCTCATGTGGATTTGCCCTTTCTCCAGGCCAGTGTACTCATAATGCTCCTTTTTCTGATGTGTTCCCAGCTCCTTCATGTGAATCACAGCAGAGCACGTGACAGTGGTTCTTGTCCTGCCAGGCCAGAAGAAGCTCCTTGCTGTCAAGTCGTGAACGTCTTGTGCAATACAGAGGTCTGGTGGGTGTGCTGACCCGTGGAGATGCGCTGTGTCTGAGGCTGTGCCAGTGGAGGTCAGCTGCTTTAATGCACATGGACATCTGAGGCTGAGAGGCTGGCCCTGAAGTGCTTCATGTTATTGTACAAAATACGCTTTAGAAGAAAAATAAAGATTGAATCTGCACTTATGCCTGCCTTTGATTTCTCAATTTTCCCCTCTGTATGTGCTGGACAGACAGGCCCCGCAGCAAATGTGGCCTGCAGCAATAGCCCACACTGATAACAAAGTGTGTAGAATGTGGCAGATCAAAGAACAGAGTTAATGTATGGACTGTGGTAGTAATCTGCTACTGAGAATATCTGCTCATGGCATTTGCAATTCAAAGATATCCTGGCTTCTGGGAGCCTTTTTCTTTAATCACTTGTGTGTCCTCTCCTTCCACAAACTTTGGTCATTACCCTCTATTTTGTCTTCTTCCTCTGAATTGTCAAATTGCTTTCAAGCAAAGAAACATTAATAAAAGTTCCTCCAAGGGATTCAGCTCAGGAAAGTTCAGTCCCTTGTGTCTAGGGCAGAACATGTCAGTCCCAGCATTTCCATCCTCCTCTCTGGTCATCCTGTGGTCCATTTTAAAGCTTTGCCCCTCTTCATGTAATGTCTACTGGGGTTTTACTGGTGCTGAGAGGGTGATCATTAAACTTTAATTTCCAAATATGACCTGATCTGGTAGGTGTACGTCTCCTCAAAATCCCAGCAAAGCAGATCCTCCACCCCAGTTCAGCTCGGGACACCTCCAATGGGGAGTGTGAATGATGCCTCCTCCACACGGGCTAGCTCTGCCCTGAGGGCAGTTACCAGATGGGCAACAGACTCAGGACACAGTTCAGGTGGTCTGTACTGTACCAGGGAGACACCCAGCATCAGGAAGGAAAGGTCCAAACCTGATGAAGATGACTGCTCAGAAAGGAGAATGTGAGCAACATAGGAATGGTGAGTTTGGACCATTGTGGGGAGGAAGGAGGGACAAAAACTGTAAGTGAAATGGCATGAGTGAAAACACTGACTTTCCCTTAGAGTATGGAAATGTGATGGCTGATCCAGATAAAAGTTAGAAATATTAATTAAAAAAATAATCTGGGGGACAACTTTGTTCAGAGTAAGTGGTTTCAAAGCTTTGAATCAGGTGATGATGTCACTTTTGTTATGAACATCTTTTTTCATTGGAAGGAAACACTGGGTGTTTCATACTGCCACTAAGCCTGAGAACAGTTATTGCAGTACACTGGAACAAGCATGGGAACATTCAGGCAGAAACCTCTGTTAGTTTTATACAGTCAAATACTTAAAGTCTCTACTAGAAGCTGGTTGACTCCCTGGTTTTCACACAGGGCTTACCCACAGGCAGTGAATCAGGCTCAGTGTTTTGCAGTTGCATTCTACCTTTGAACTTGGTAATTCTCTCATCTCTTAATCTCCTTTTCTGTAGGAACTGGCAGCCTGCCTGGCTGTAAGCAGAAGCTCTGGCAATGATTTTGCATTTTTTTCGTGTGTGTATTTTCTTTTTTTTTTTTTTTTAAATTTTTAGGGCACTGCTCAATCTTGAATTTTGTATCTCCCTACTGATATTCAGTTGCAATGACAGGGATAGGGAAGAAAACAAGTTGTAGTCAGTCCAGTCTGTCTCACAGACAGATGCAGTTATTCCCCAGATTCCTATGAATCACATGATTTCTTTGGTTGGCATTTGGTAAAAACAACAGTGACAGCTATGTATCACAGCTATCTATTGTGGCATGATGAACAGGTATTTCCAAGGATCACAGCTGATCCCTGGGACATTGCATACAAGATTCAAGGTATCTGTCCTCTGCTTAGATGTTGTGCTGTGCTTCCTCCTGAACAGAGGTGGCAGACACGTGTCAGATATGTCCAACTCACTTTTGGGCTTTCTGTCCTTCAGGTTCTCACTCCATGTTATAACATAAGTTTTTGGTGGCAGGTTTTTAAATGTATGTTTTGAGATGTAAGAGAAAATCTGGAACATCTGTGAGTTAAATCAGAATTTAGATCTTCCCTCCTGAAGCTACCAGTTTTTGAACACTAAAGCCATGGGTTTTGTTAAGGAAGTTAATTTTTTTTCCCTTAGATGTCTGGGTTCATAATACTTTCCCCAGACTATTAAAAAAGAGGAAGAAATCTTTTATCACTCTTCCAGTGTGGCCTCTGAAGGACTTTGGCACATTGCTCCTGGATAAAATCTGTCTGCTTCCTGAAATACATCCTGACTCTGATGTGGTTCCTGATTCCATCCATCCAGTAAGGTACCTGATCCTCTTCCAAGCAGTGCAGAGGAGGATTTTCAAGGGTATGAAGAACATCTACATCACTCCTGCAGCATCACATGAAGTACATTCTTAACAGAAATACTGTGGATGAAAATAGCATTGACTGTATGGTGACAACAGTGCTTTTGACCTTGGGATTTACTTTCCTAGTCTTTAACGTTTCTGCTCCTTTAAAGTGATAAAACTGTACAAATTCCTTCACTATTTTTTGTTTCTCTTTTTTAGCAGTATCAGCCACATAGCGATGGTGGGCATAAAAGTCATCTTAGGCTCACAGGAACTGGAACATCAGCCTCATAGGAAATTTTTTTACTGCTAATTCTTCCGTATATGAATTATTAATTGACAACTTGAGGCTTGGGGGCGTACAGTGGCGAGATACAGAAGTTGCTTAGTGACAATTAAGTTGAATCCTTGTCCACTTGCAAACCTGGAATTTTTACTGTGATTGATGAAGATGTTGAACAAAACTAGTCCCAGAACTGGTCCACACTTCTCCTCATCTTAAAAAGGGATTGTTAAACACTAGCACTTTGTTCTTGCTCCTTATTCAGCTTTCAATCTGTAAGAGGGCCTTCACTCCAGTCCTTTTTTTAATATTTTTGGGGAACAAACCCAGGCAACACAAACTGTCCAGAGGCTGGGACTGGCAGGTGGAAGCCTCTGCCCTGGTGTGGCTGGTTCTTCAAGGAAATCTGTGTCATGTGGTGATGCATGTCTTGCCAAGTGCCAGGTAACCCCAGCACAGCAGGCACAGTAAAAGCTGTTAATATTGTGAAGATATGAAAGAGATCAAGTGACACAACAGAGGAGACCATCGCCGAGAAGAAGAAAACTTTAGCTGCCATCCAGGAAAGCAGGGAAATGGGCCAAGAAAACTGTGGGGTTGGAAGATGCAGCATGTAAAGGTAGTTAGAAAAGCAGCTCCCGTCAGTCACCAGTGCCTGATGTAGAGGTACCAGTCAGCCGTGAGGTTTGAGATGTCCCGTCAGCTTCCCTGGCACTATCTGAGAAAACCATAAGGACCAGTAGATCAGCAGGATTTGTGTACTCTGTAATAAACAGAAATAGTTATTACGAACATTTTTCCTTTGAAATTTTCAAAACCTTAGTGCTGTGTCAGCTGCAACGGGACATCACTTCACCTTCAGGTTGAGACATATCCTACCAACAAAGAAAACAATCCTCCAAACTCCAAATATTAGATCTTAGATTTTTTTTGGCTATGCTAATTACAGCCAACATAAAGCAGGTCATCAGAGACAGCCTGAATACCCCTTCTCTGAAAAGGGTAGGCAGAGATCCAGCCAAATAGAGTGATTTTTGTGAAAGAAGCAGATGTAGAAGGATGCTGACATTGATAAGTCTTTATCACACACATCTGCATAGAATCATAAAATATGAAAAATGGTGAAAAAGGAAGTCAAAGGCAAAAGTCTATGAGATTCATTAATCAATGATAAGGAATGGAAGGATATAAGACAAATGAAAAAGCACAGAATAAAGACTGACACTTTATCACGTAAGACTGGTATATTATTTCATAGTAAGCAAAAAAAAGAAAAAATCAAAAGGTTTGTATTAGCACAGTTGACTCCTTCTGCCATAAACTGTGAGGAGTGAAATAACTATTCCTACAACAGAAAATGGAGCTGTTACTGGTGACTGGGTGGGCAACACTGGAAAGCTGTCAGCATGTGCAGATTTCATCAGTGATGTAATAGCCAAGAAAGACAGAGATATAGAAATCCATAGCAGTAAGTACTGTTCTGTAGTTTCCACAGGGTAATTGTTGCCAATCTAGAGATGAAACTGAAATTACGTGTGGGTCAAAAGATTGGTGTTTTAAGAAAAAAATATGAGTCAAGGCTTTGAAAGTTTGTGCAAGAGAAATAAAATTAACAAAAGGCATATGTCAGAATCCTCCTACACCTGTAAAGAAGTTTCCAATGGATTGGTATTTCTGCCCAGATGGCAGATTGCAAATGAAATTATGTGTTTTAAAGGCAGAAAGAGACCACTATCTTCCTTTGGTTATGACTTCCTGCATAATGTAGCTGCAGACTTTCATTCAAGAGAACTTTTTTAAGAAAAAACAGTAGTCTTAAGATTTCAAATAATTGAGAAACCACTACCTCTCTTTTCTGTTAACTTGAGTTATTAACTGGCACGTACCATGAAGGACACATACAACATAAGAAGGACATGGATCTGCTGGAACAAGGCTGGAGGAGGGCCACAAAGGTGATCAGAGGCTGGGAGCACCTCTGCTATGAGAATGAGCCGAGACAGTTGGGGATGTTCAGCCTGGAGAAGAGAAGGGTCCCAGGATATCATATAGCAGCCTGCGAGTACCTAGGGGGGGTTATAAGGAAGCTGGAGAAGGACCTTTTACAAGGGCATGTAGCTACAGGACAACAGGAAATGGCTTTAAACTGAAGGACAGTAGGTTTAGATTAGGGATGAGGAAGAAATTCTGTACTGTAATGGTGGTGGAACACTGGACCAGGCTGTGGATGCTCCATCCCTGAATGTGTTCAAGGCCGTCTTGGATGAGGCTTTGAAAACCTGGTCTAGTGGGAAGTGTCTCTGATCATTGCAGGAGGGTTGAGTTAGATAATCTATGAGGTCCTTTCCAACACAAACCATTCTATGATTCTTATCAAGTTGGCATTGTCCAGTTTTAATTTCCCACTAATAGGTTGTATTGCCTGCCTGTAATATGACATTTTGACTAAATTTATTTCCTGAAAAAAATGAACCTGTGCTCATCCCCTCCAGACACTTACTGACAGGAGTCAAGTCATATTCAGTGGTATATAAAAGTTAACAAAAACATTTCTAAAATATTACCGTTCCACATTGTTATATCTGACAATTTAGTTGACAGCATTCAGTTCCTGGAGATGAAATAGCTTTTCTCTCTTATTTCTTCTTTTTCTCTTACAAAAGTTCTCTCTTGGCCTCCTATACAGACTTTTCGTATAGGAAAAAAGAACAAACAGACCAAAATAGTTTATTAGTGCATCATCTTGTCAATATACAGTGAAAATTACCTTTTGTCAACATGTTTCTGGGTGACATTTCGCTCAGTCTGTAACAGTGCACCAGCAAAACATTCCTACGTAGGATGCATGTTATGATTACACTTTCTGTGCAGAGAGGGTAAAGAGAGGGACGTCTAAAGTGAAGCAAACTAGGTTTCTAGTTCTTCAGTACTACTCTTTTCGCTTTTTCTGGAAGCATCTCCCCAGCTTGTTGCATCCATTAGAGTCACAAGCAAACAAGTCAGCAAACGTCTTTGCTCACTGATCACATTCTCTGACTCTTTAGAAACATCAGCCACAGAAATATACTATATTATATTATATGAATGATACGAATGATGATATGATATGATATGATATGATGATATTATTTGGGTATCCTGTACCAACCTTCTCTGCTTGCCCTGTCTTGCACAGGTCACAAGTGACGTGCCTCTCAAATACACCTGCCCTGCCATCACACCCTCCCACTGGTAACTAAGTGCTGAAACACACCTTCCTTCACAGCCAGCACCACTCTTCTCCTTCCCTCTTCCTCCCTCATCTCCCTCTGCCCTGCTCCACAGCGAGCCCGGGCCCCAGCCCCTCCACACCTTGGTTCCTTGCTGCTGAAATTCCTCTTGAAACTACAGACTCTGGAACCAAAGAGAAATTTAGTCAGTTAATAATAGGACAAACATAACTAAGTGGATTGAAGTCATATCTTATTCCTAATAATGTTGTCTTATTTATATTTGAAAAATATCTAGACCAATCAGAAAGGAAAACCTGCCAGTGATATGCCCTTTGCTGGCAAGGTTATTTCTCTGCATATCCTCAGGGATTGAAGGCAATTCCACAGAGGGGGAGTTCGGACAAATCCTATCCCTCAGACGGGAATCACCTTGAAAGTCTAAATACCAAACAGATTTCTTAAGAAGACAGTCTCAGAATGAGTCTCAGAATACATAAGGAAGACCTTTGAAAAAGTGTATGAAATACAAAATACCTGTATTTGGATTACAGGTTAAGAAACCAGTTTATCATTCAGTGTAATTTCATTGCTTTCCATTTATCATTCATTGTATTTTCATTTTTACTAGGGGAAACCCAGTCATACGAATGCCCCAAAGCAGCTCTTTACAGGGGGAAGGAGTAAATGTGATCATGCAGCTGAAAATCCATTTGCTGCTGGATGCCCAGAAACTAGAAAAGGGAACCACAAACCCTACTTGACACACAAGCCCCTTCTGGTAAAGAAAAGCCCTTGTTTATGTAAATACCCCTTTCTAGTAATTTGGAAGCAGCTGCTAACCACAAGTGTTTTAATTGCCACTGCATTATTTCAATTACTAATTTTTGAATTGTTCCCCTCTTTCTATGGACATGTTGCAAATTATTATAATTTGTTATGATGGACAGCATTAGAATGGCCTCTATTAGCACTTCTATAGAGGAAAGACCCTCATAATGTCTATTAGCAACCCTTGCAGGTGATGACAATGATGGAGGGGAGGTACACCATCCTACATCTACTGTGAGCAGTAATTCAGCCCCTGAGTTCTGAATAATTACTCCTTTTTTTTGTCTGTCTTTTCCCCCTTTTATTTGTCTCTCTTCCAGACATAAATATTGAAATGTGTAAGTAAACTCAGTCATCCTAAAATTCCAAGAGAAAGATTCTGCAGGATTTTACTACATTCAAAATTATTTAAAAATCTGACATTTTACAGACAACGAGCCCCTCATATACTTAATGCTGATTTTTGATAATTTGTTCTGAATATTGAAAGAGAGAAAGTTAGGATTCTAAAAGATAGCAGGAGGCCTATTACACAGTGGGTGGCAACACAGAGTGGCATAGGAGAGAGACAGCTTCTCTATAACCTTAGTGACCCCTGCAAGCTGTAAAAATCAATAAGAGAATCAAACCAATTAAGGGGTACTGAGAAGTTTACAGAGGCTGAAAATGGAACTGAGGGATACAGCCATTGATTTATTGTCATAGTGTGTTCCCAAATAATAGATTTATAATTCCATTGTTTGCCACTGGATTCTTTTTCTTCTTAAAAGTAATCAAATATGAGGCTCTCTTCTGATGCAGGTGCACTAGGTAATTATCCTTGTGAAAGGTGCTTTTGTCCTCCTTGCTCTTTAAAATACTTGAAGAATCACTTAGACAAAAAACAAATGACTGAAAATAGCATATGGCTCAGTAGATGAGAGCATCATTCTCACTCCATTTCTGTGTGGGTGGAGGAAATGTAAATGCTTTTTAAGAAAACAAAATTGAAAGAAATGGGTTTCCTGCTATCACTCCTTTGCTAGTGGTAAATACTTCAGAGAGTATTCTCTTGAGAGTTGTTATGGTCTTGGATCTCTGCAGAGGACGGCACCAAACCTTGCTCACTTCCACGACATGTCTGTTCTCATAATGACCCTGCAAGCGTCAATTGTGTTCCCTCAGCTGCTCTGTGCTCCTGCTCCCTCACAAGATTCCTTTTTTCTTCTCTGTACCCAAACAAGACGGTTTCACTCTGAACCAGGGGAACAGCCTGCAGCAAAGCAGGCATGGGGCTTTCAGGACTCTCTAGGTGCAATGGTACAGGACCAATGACTCACCGCAGGTGTGCTGGTGCAGGGCACTGGCTGTCTGATGCTCAGTTCAATAGCACTGCTACAGGGCTTCCCTTTCTCTGCGTGTTTGGCTTCACACTGCAGAAATCTGACTTCTTCAGTGTTGATGTTAAATAGACACACACTTGAATGAAGAGCTGCTTCCCTTGGTGTCGCAGCTGTGCCCTGCAGGAGTGATAGGTGCTTGCAATGAAGATATCGCAGCCAATACACAAGGCAGCTGCCTCAGTTGGCTTTGAAATACCGCCAGATTCTGGGGAAATGTTCCAGAATCATCTCATGTTTCAACCTCTCTGGCATGCCTCCTGGCTGCCCTTTCTCATTTCTTGGACAATGGGATGCTCCAGCCCAGATGTAATCCTCCTTTAAGGGAGAGGGGCTATGAAGGCATTGGAGAATTAACAGAGTGAGGATAAAGGTAAGGCTGGGTTTGGGAATGAGGAAACAGGAATAGTGAAAGGTCCTTAACACAACTGCTCTGCTGCTGTGCTATGTGAAAGAGGGCAGTAAGTGCTTCTGGGAAAATATATCACAGATTTTTTGAAAGTAACTGCTTCTCTGCCAGTCTTCACATCTTCCTTCCTCAATGCCAGCAGTTGCCATGCAGGGCTGTAGGGCTCAGCAAAGGCAGAGCAGGCAGCAGGGCCATGGCTGGGTGACAGCCTCACACCAACGCAAGCAATTGCTCACCTTGTCTTTGTGGGTCCTGGAAGTTGCTCCAGAGGACACAGAAAGTCCACAAAATCGAACTGGAACTTGTGTGTGTGGAGATATCACCCTACTTGATACAATTTCCTCTAAAAATCAGTCTGAGCTGCTTGCAGACCCTTAAATTTTGCCAAATACATGCGAATTCTGCCTTAAGGGTCTAGAAAACACTTTAAATTATTTTGGCTATGCGTGATGGAAAGTCCTGAAGATTACTTAGTTAATCTTTGCAAACATTTAGAAAGTGTCAATTATATGTTACTAGTAGCAATAAATACACCCTTACGTTATTCATTTCAGTAGAGATACCTGCACTTCATGTAAAGCTGAGAAAATAAAGGGGAGGGAGCACCGCTGGACTAATTGCTGTCAATTGCATTCCACTGCTTTGCATTTACAGTCAGCTGAGATTTGTTTATTCATCTGTTTGCTGATTTAACTATGTGACTCCCACAAAGCCAGGCATCATCACAATGAAATTCTGATGCGTTTCCCTGACAAACTTCTCCTTAAATTGCTTCTTTATCATTTACTGAAATACAACCATTCGTAAAGAGTCAGTTCACTGATGCCAGTGACACTGAGGAGCTTCAGCCTTGCCAGCAGCTAAGTGGCACTAACGTTTTACTGAATTTGGGAAGCAACTTATTTGCACGGAAAATCTCATTGCTCAGCTATAGTCTGTAGGCTGTGGAAATTCAGCAGCATCTACTGGATGTAGAGATCCATGAGCTTTGTATTTTTCAAAGTTGTCACAAAAGAGCTAAAATAGTTGCCGTATACCCAGTGGTTTCACAAAGCCTTTGTCCAGCATTGGCATAATCCTATTCATAAAAAGACAAATATATGTGGTCTTTTGTAACATACAAATGAACAGAAAAAAGTAAAATATCCCACATTCTCCTAAACACACAAAAAGGATTAAAACCACCTATTGAAATGCAAATATGTTACAAAAATGGGGCTACCTCTTGTTAAAGCAGTTCAGAGTTATGGCTTAGTTCAGTGACATTGTACAAAATCAATAAGCATAGCATATTCCTGGTGATGAACTATTTACATTTTTTGCTAGATACTGATAATGGTATGCGTTTTTCTAATTTAAATAATAATAGCTATTACTTTAAAACTGTCTTAACATGACGGATGCAGTTTCATATTGGCTAATAATATTCCTCCATTTGGTTCACACCCACGTATATGCTATCACTTAGTGTTAGTGAAGTGTGACCCTGCCAGATGTGCCTGCAGAACTGGAATGAGGGTGCAGAAGCGGTGAAAGCATTGCAAGCCCTTCAGCTAATTGACATTATTGTGTGTACAGGAGGATGCAGGGGGAACAGCAAAATAGCAGTTTGTTTCTTCACCAGACTTCCACTGCAAAGCCACAGTCATGGCATCCTGCCAAACTGAAATGCCTTTGTCAGGAGATATTCCCACTGGTTTAGTGTGAACTTTTAAATATTCAAATTCTTTCTTGACAAGAGGATCTTAGTATTTACAATATTTACGTGTTTTATTAGAATCCAAGCAGTTGTCCTGGGTGAGATTGTTCAATTTTACCTTATTTGGATACAAGTTTTGAAAGAGAGAGCATAAGAAAGACACTTTCCTCCCTCCACACAACCCATCTCATCCAAAGGCCACCTTATGGGAGAAAATGCAAAGGCACAGGTTTTTTTAAACCAGTATAACGCACAATTTTCTAATTTATGTTTTGGTGTTTTCTAACCTCTTAGATACAGAGCTGGCCTTTCCTTTACATTACAAATACCTGATGCTAAAGTCCAGAGAGATTATTTGCTTTAGGCAGCAGCTCCTCACAGAGGCAGTCCTCAGCTCTAAGGCTGAGTCTATGCCCATGTCTCAGAACTTGGTGATAGCACCTGGAAAACCAATTTCTTTACTACATGCATTGCTTTGCTCTAGATGTCTACACGGACAATGCCTCAAGGATACCCCACTGGTGAACCAGCTGGGTAATTGTCTAGTCACCTGCAGAGATAACACACTGCCTTTGCTCTTGCTGTGGTGCTCGAGGAAAGGAGCTTAATCCTCAGACCGCTTCCTTTCTCCTCAAAAACTTCATGTGTTGCATGTGGCAGGGACAGCAAAGGCCAGGAGTGCAGTGACGACCCATGTATGAGCTGTACAAACATGGCTGGGGGCCATGGAGAGGAGTTGGATGAGGCATTGGTTGGACATGGATGGGGCAGCCTCAACAAGACAGCCTTGCAGCAACCCAGGATGAGCTGGCTGCTACACAGATGCAAAGGCAAGCAGCTGAAGCTCAGAAAACTGAGCAGTTATGAAATCAAACTTTTTTTTAAGTAGGGAGAGTAATAAGCCATGGAACAAATCTTTACATATAAAGTGTCCTTGCTGCCACCACTTGAAAATGTAAAATCTTGGGTTTCTTTTTGAAATATTTGCCCTGCTTCCTCCAGCTTTTGCAGGGGTTATGACTGGGTAGTTTAGATATTAATGGTGGGAGGGCTCCTTCTCCTTTGCAATATACAACAGTGAACACAGCAGTCTCTTTCTGCCTTTACAGTAGACTGGTCTATTAGTCCTGTGACTCCTATCAGTTACATCTCAAAATACCTTCAGTTTCTCATCTAACATCATTTTCCTGACATGAGGAATGAGTGGATAACTTCTCTTTTTGTTGGCAGGAAGAGTGGCACAACAGCAGCGCAGCTGATGAGTGAAGCAGTGGATGCTGAGGGCCAGAGTTCCATGGTGCCTCTAGTTGGTGACCACTTTGGGCAGTCTTCAAATACCCAGGGCTGATCAAAGCACCTGAGGTGTTCCTGCAGAGCCCAGCTTCTGCTCTTTCACCCAGAAGGGAGGCACTTTGCAGACTCTCAGATTACCCTGCATGATAGGTGGTGATGATTTGCTTGAACTGCATTGTGCTGGTCAAACCACAGTGGTGATGTGGACACACAACCACTAGCATGGCACAGAAATGCCACAGTCCAGGAGGAGCCTTGACTGTGATAATAATCAGCACTGGGTCCCCAAGAAGTAGGAAAAATCACATCTTGTGATTCCCATGGCCAATAGTGTGACACTTTGACATGAACTTTGACTTAATCCGTTTTGAGATGATAGCAGGATCTGGCTAATCTCTAGGACATATGGTTTAAGTCAGTTATGTAAAAAGAAAAATATTTACAACATTAGAAATGCTGCAACATATGGAATATTATTTCTAACAACCTGAAAGAAAATGTTGCTTAATAGCACTTCTTGTCTTCTCTTTAGCAAGGCTATTCTTAGTCTTCATTTGTTTTCCAAATGACATTATTATTCAGTAAATAGAATATGAAGCCAAGAAATTGAAATTGCTCAGTTCCTGGCAAACTTTATTCTCATCTTGTTCAATAATCATGATTATAATTATTTTATTCATAAGTCACATTAAGTTTTTCCCTATGGTAAAATTAAATGCAATGGAAATTGAATAATCTGTTCCTTAAATGCAGAGCTAAAAGCAGTACGTCTTGCTCCTACATGAAGCAACTATATTTATACTCTGGATAGTCAATGACTGAATCAGAAATAACCATTCTGATGAACACTGGCATTCAATTCTTCCTTTTCTTTTTGTTTCATAGCAGAAGAAAATGTCAGTCTAATAAATTAGACCATCAATATCTCTATCTATGGAGACCCCAGAATGTCAGAAAGATTGATACTACATTGCTGGATGCAGAGTAATCAATGCCATCAGGGAGATCAGAATCCAGAAGTCAAACATGACACTGAACAGATTGATTTGTGTCATGTTTTATTATAAAACATGTGCCATCAGCTCTTTGTATTTCCATCAGACTGAAGGGGACCAACTTTAGGACTAAATTTGGTGTGAATATTTTGTTGAATTGGGGTATCCTATAAAACCAAAGGCTGGACATAATTTGCTGAGATTTTGATTTAGTAGAAACTCTGAAAACCAGACACCCAAAGAAAGTGTCTGGGGTCTGAGGTTAGCATGCAAAATGAAAAATGTTGCATCCTCCTAGTTTGCTATTGGCTAATGAAGGTTTATTGTTATACCAGGACACCTGAAGGAAGCAGGATAACTGCACGAAAGTCAAATAGTCTTTTCCCACTGGAAGTAAGCAGATGGTTTTTGGAGGAGTAGGGCAAGCAGAGTAAAGTCACCTGGGGCTTGACACAATCCTGAACCTGACAAAGGAGACAGAGAACAGAAAGTAGGAAAGGCTGGAATAACTTAGATCAAAGACTTGCAGCCTTGGGAGATGAGTGACTGATGCGTTTGCAAAAGGCATTGCAATGTTTTTAGATTTGCTTGGCATTTATGAAGGGTCAGTCTTCTGTGTTTATATTTGTCACATGCAGTAAACTGAGAAGATTTGAGGGAAGAAAAAATAATAAATGTGCTAAGGCTCTATGAGTATAAAAGGTTCTGTAATAACAGTGGCAGCATTTTCCTAAGATATCTGCATTATTCTGGAGAAATTTATGGTTGTGATGTTCAGCAACTCGCCAAACTTAAAACAAGTTTAATAACAGTTGAATATTATATATTGTTTTTATCAAGGCTATAGCATGTCCGCGATGCAAGTCTTGGAGGACAAATGTTCCCACCAGCATTTTGAAAGCAAAATTATTTAAATGCATGGGACCATTGAGCATAAAGAGGTTGTATAGTCCTATCCAGGTGTTGTAGTTTAACGCCAGTCAGCAACCAGGCACATGCAGCGCTCACTCACTCCACACCAGGGATCAGGGAGAGAATTGAGAGGGTAAAACCTACAAAACTCAGGCATTGGCGTAAAGGCAGTTTAGTAGGGAAAGCAAAAGATGTGAACACAAGCACAGAAAACAAGGAATTAATTCACTTCTTCCCATGGGCAGGCAGGTGTTCAGCCATCTCCAGGGGAGCAGGGCCCCATCATGCACAGTGGATGCTTTGGAAGAAAAATGCCGTGATTCCAAATGTCCCCCTCTCCCTCCTTCTTCCCAACAGCTTTATATGCTGAGCCTGATGTCATAAGGTCTGGAATATCTCTTTGGTCGGTTTGAGTCACCTGTCCCAGCTGTGTCTTCTCCCACCTTCCCATTCACCCCCAACATCCTCGCCAGTGTGCCCGTACAAAAAGCAGAAAAGGCCTTGGCTCTGTGTAAGCCCTGCTCAGCAATAACAAAAACATCTCTCTATTATCAACTCTGTGTTCAGCACAAATCTAAAACAAGTGAGTGTAGCCCTGTACCAGCTGCTGTGAAGAAAATTAACTCCACCCCATCCCAAACCAGCACACCAGGTTACCACAACACAATAATAAAAGTTTACTGAAGAGCAAAGCAATATAGCTAGACTTGCTATATTGTGTCTGCCTCATAACACGTATTTTCTGGAGTATGCTGAATTTTCCTGAAGTTTTGCTGGAGAAGTCCTTTTTAGGATTACCTTTTGACAGCTTGGGAAAATTGATGCCAATTTCCTTGGGTAGATTGAGACAGGGAGAGCTTTTGAGGCAGCACAGGAGCACACGGCCATGTCACCTGACTCTGCTATCAGTGACCACAGTGGACAAAAGCAGGTCTGCCAAGGCAGGTGTAGGCCAGCCCCGTCTGAAATGTGTGGGGCTGGGAGGCCACGCTTAACCCCTGGGGGCTGAAATGCCCAGTGTAGGCAAAAGGAAATGAGGGACTAAAACCATCAAAACCATACTGGGCACAGGACTCTGTCTTTTGTATATAAACCTAAGCAAGTAATGACATCTATTTCTTTATTAATTTTTCTCTCTTGTTTCCAGTGGACTAGACATCAAGAATCCATGTCTGTTTAGTTTATGCTGAATTTACGGCCGAAGGAAAATGTATTCAGTGTTGAAACCACATTCCCCCAAATAACGGACTGAATCACCTAATTCCACAAGAGCACCATGGAAGCAGCACATTTAAAAGAAAAACAAGGTTTTGGTTAACTGACTTTGGTGTATTTGCATGCATGTGTACGTAGTATGTGTAAAAGCTTATGTTTATTTACACCTGGCATGCCTGTGGAGTACCAGATACTCCCTTGCAGGAAAGAGCATGTCCTCTTTTTTGCCGTGAATTTACCTCTTGAACTACAGATGGAAGAACATTAAGATTTACAAAGCTATTACAACTGACATATTAAATTTCATGGGGATACGTATTTTAATTGATAGCCATAAAAGCAGTGCAGTAAAGGTTATCTCGCAACTATATTTGGAAATCACTTTCATAACATCACTTAATTCCTCTAGAAGATATCTTTAATCAAAGAAACTCTCTGCTGATATTATTACATATATTTTATCTGAAAGTGACCCTATTTTGTCTTTTTGTGACCTTATCTTATACATGATTCAGCAAGAATGGGATCTCATTTACTTCCCACAGATTCTTTTACTCCATATATCCTACGTAGATTTTCTATCCTCAAATAGAGTAATGCAGTAATATAGACACTGGCTATGATATACCAAAATCCCTGCTCAAAAAAGGGCTGGCACGTAATGGTATCCTCAAGCAGCTGACTACAAAATGTTAGAAAACTGTGACAGAAGGCTGATTTTTTTTCCTCCTGTTTTTGTAAAATAAAGATTTTGTGGGGGTAATGTGTGTTGACAGAAAACTAAAATAATGTTGTAGTGTCACTTACTACATATAACATCGAGTTCTTTTCATCATTAAAAATAGAAGAAAATAAAGACTGTCCTTTTTAACTCGCAACCCTAGGTCATGTCTCTCCCCAGCCAGCGGTGGACAGCCCACATTGCTCCATCGGCACAGTCTGTCCCACTCTCCTATCAGGTATCGACAACCTGAATAAAGGTATTGTGAGAAACATCAATTTAAAAATCTCCCTAGGCTGTGTAAGAGCATCACCATCGCAGGGAAGCATAACAGCATGGAGGGTGATTTGACCAGCAGTAGTTGCTGCTGTTTTAGTCTGTTTTCCCTCCTCCCATATTAAAACACACTGTCTGTTCGGCTGTGCATGGCTGTGGGGAGGCTGGGGCATAAAAGGCTGCAGGGCAGTCTGTAAGGGTGTCTGTGATGGTGGCTGTGGGAGTGTCTACAAACGGGACACGTTTCTCCTTTTTTCAGCCTGACAGTTACTGTATTCATTAAATAACTTATCCAGTTGTCAACAATGAACAAGTGTGTGTTAGGAACTGTATCCAGATTGTTCATGAAAGCACAAGTGTTAGAACCGCTTTCAAAAATGGGTGAGGTGTGAAACGAGAGCCCTGGTAATGCTCATGTGGTTTTACCTTCAGGGCTCTTGTACAGCATGTGCCCCAGCCCGCCTGTGCTCCAGGTCCCGGTTGTGAGACATCGGACTAGTGACACCTAGTTACAAATACATGTGCAAAAACATAATGAAGGGCCAGTGAGCAAAGTTATGGAGCAAATATGGATAAAGCAAACTGCAGCAACTTGATGAGGTTATATAATTTCCAGCCAGCATCAATAGATCTAGATATCAACATACACGGTGTCATGTATTTAGACACCCAAAAGTTCTTGGACGACTGCTGGACAATGGGCTTGTCAAAGTAGTTCAGCTGTAAGGGAGGAAGAGAGATGGCCCTGGCCTGAACAGGTTCATTGGTTTCAAGGTACAAAAAAAAGAAAAGAAGTGACCAAGTGATTACCAGTGGGGTCTGAGTGCTGCAGCATAATCATACACAACCTGGAAATGGAATGAGCAGGGAGGTGATGTGGTTTGCTGATGACCCAGCATTACTCAGAAAGAAAAAAACTAGGGCTGGTTGTTAAGAGCAGCAGAAGAACCTGAAGGTGATGACAGACTGGGAAAGAAAATATAGGAAATTAGGTTGAATTCAGATAAAGGTAAAGCACAATGAAAACTTGTTTGACCTGACTTACACAAAAACTTGGGCTGTAAGTATCATATTAAAATTGCAAGCTCGAAGTTCAGCTGTCAAAGAAATGCACCAAACATGAGGAATTGCAAGAAAGGAACAGAGAACAAACCAGAGAACATGGTCGTGCCTCTGTAGCAATGCATGATATATTTGAATTTGACTTGTTTAGGTAGTTCTGGTCCTCAGATTTCTGCCCACAGGGAATATAATGGAACTGGAAGAAGTTTAGACAAAGGCAAATAGAATGGTTATGGATATAATGCAACTTCCATTAAAGCTCTGATTAATTACACTAGAATGCATTTGCATAACAATGATTGAAAGAGTTACTCCTTAAGAGTGTGTCCTGGACAAGATGGACATAACAGTGGGGAAAGAGTAGATGGACTTCAGATGAAAAATTCATAGGCCCAGAGCAAATCATATAAGGGGTTTTTTTCCCCGTGATGTAGAGTAAAATTGTTATTCCTTGCTGCAGAATTATGACTTCTAAGTGTCATTTCCACAGGACCAATGAGACAAATTCCATGAAGAAAAATCCACTGGCAAAAATGAAATATAAATTGATTTCTCTCTCAAAGAGTGTCAGAGGTGTAATTTTTCAGGGGTTGGAATGGTAGAGCCGGAAGGCCTTATTCCAAGCTTGCCCTGTGCTTCTACTGCTCTCTAGCTGCTGGGTACTGCTCAGGGCAAGGCCCTGGGCTGCCTGTGGTTGTGATCCAGCCACTACGGCCGCTCTTGTCAGAAAAGTGTCAAACAAAAAATACACTTTCCCACATTTTACAGTAATTATTTAAATAAAATTATAAGAAAAGAACTGAAAAAGCAGTAAAGTGACAAATGTCTTACCATGCAGTAATGGATCCTGTGGTAGTTGCTGTCCCACTAGGGTCTATCTGGGAGATACATATCTAAATGTTTTGTCCATCTGTGGTAGACTTGAACATTTTGACCAGTGATCAGACTGAGCAAACAGGGACTTTCTGTGAAGTTAATCTGCAATGTTCAGCCTGACAAATAGGTCAAAACTGGTATTTTATAACTGACCCAGCTCTGCAGCTCTACTCTGCCAGTACAGAACTGAATGGATCCTGGAGGACCACCATGCTCATATTAATTTAACAGCTAGGATAAATGAAAAACTTTTGCTTATATAAGATAACCATATTAAATAATTGCTGGCCTTTATGCTACTGTTTGCAGAAAGTGCACTGGGGCTTTGTTATTCTTCTGTTATTTCTTAGGATTAACTCAGATTAATCTGAAAGCTTCTGAAACCTTTACACAGTATTACAGAGATCATGCCAGTTCATCAGCAACTTTAGTCACAAGTTTTTTGACTGCATAACAAGTATATATCCTTCCCCTAACCCCTTTTAGAACTGTACTTCCAGTGAATTAAACACATAGAGGCTGAAAGATTCAGAAAAGTAGCGATATATTAGCGGGGGAAAGAAAACAAACAAAATTGAGCACCTGCTTAGTGACTTCAGAAGCATATCATCTCTGTTTGGTCCTTGATTAAAGGCCAGGTAGCCTTGGTGAAAACACATCTGACTCAAAACAGGAACCTGAACACTGGAAAAATCCATTGTACAGAAAGACACAAAGCATTGCGACACACCATTTGGGGGGAAAATGCATGGATTAAATATGAAGAAACAAGTGTTCTCCTGAGGCTGATGTTTTTACTCATCTTCTGGAACTATATATATATAGTATATATATATAGTATATATACATAGTATATGTGTTATCTCACATTTGTGGTTAAAAAATCCTATAAAAACACATCCTGCCAAATTCTGGAGTTCTTTTCCAGAAAATAATTATGTCCACTTACAGTTGTTTATTTGGTGTATGTCTTCTTTAAAGGTTTGTGCTTGACTAAAGCTTCCTCCTTCAAAAACCAGACATTGAGAAAACAGCAATGCCAAGAAATCCTAATCAAGATTTAGAACAGCCTGTTGCTATGGAAATAGCCATGGCATCCAATATGACTTCTGCTGTGCTAAAAATAGGTTGAAAAAAACAGGAAAGTCTGGCCTGAGTGAAATAAAACATCAGAGTAAGCAAATTGAGTGAATTACATCAATGATACATTAATGGTGAAAATTTAGCCTTTATGAATTATGCTTTCATTGGCTCATTTTTGGCTGCAGGCAGAGGAACTGCCTCCCAACAGGCAGGGTGAGTGCAACAGAGAGGAATTAGTTGCCCTCAAGTACCCAAAATGAGTTCACTATTTTCCTCAGTATATGTTTATTTGGTGTGGTTGTATCTGCTCTCACTCAGCAGTCTATTGCAACATCAATTCTTGAGACTCTTGAGCCCTTCTTTTGTTCAGTTTGATCCTTAGTTAAAAGATTACTGAAGCTGGAGATACAAATTTTCATTTGTGCCTGGAGAGTTAATGTCCTTGGAGGTGAACCAGGATGATTTGCACCTCCTTCTGGTCCTGACTCTGGATGTTTTCCATTCCAGGCAGCTCTCATCACTTTAACAACACTCAAGAATGTGGAGTCAATTTAAAGATGAAAGCTCAGATCATGGAATAGGAGCTGAGTGGCTCCTGCCAAGCATGATGTGTAGCACATCTGTTTTGGGGTTGTTCATGGAGATATGGAGATTGTGGGTACAGTGGTGACTGAATTCTTTACAGCAGTGGCTTTACAGCACTTCCACATACTGGGCAGGATTGCCCTGCGCATGCATCATGCAACTGCATGTACAAAGTGAAAATGCTGCTTTTCTATGTCCTCTGCACCTGAATATCTGATTTTAGACCTGGGCAATCATCTGACTGCTGCAAAACCTTCCAACCAAACTGTATGCTTTGGGAGAAAGATGTGATATTTGACGTACAACATGGAAAACCCCATATTATACAGGGTGCCTAAACCTAGTGTTGGCAGATGGATCTTGGAAGTCTTTGTACTGTGTATTATGAATCCATATCTTAGTATCCAGCTGGCCCAATGCAGCTCCTTGTAAGCCATCTTATGCCAGTGATGACTACAGTGAAACTACTTTTAAAATCTAGAACAAAATTGCCTAGCTATCTCAACTGAAATTTGCACCTTTTAATTTAACCTTATATGGCCTCAGGATCAAAAAAAGAAGCAGGAAGAGTTAAGTCCAATGTTGGTAGAAGGACATGCTCTAAAAGCCTGATTATCCGGATGGAACAGATAAATCTGTTACTCTTTCTCTAAATATCAACACTGCATAATTAGCAGCTGCTAAAATAATGGAAGCCAATTGAAGAAAAACATGGTATACTCTACATTCATTTATTAAATACCTTATGTTTCCAAACAGAGCTTTCCATATTTGCTGCAAAACTCTGTAGCTTCATGCTTTACACAACTGAGCGAAGATGACAGCACTGAAATGAGCTATTACTATTTCCATCAGGAAGATATGGGGAACTAGTCTGTGTCTTTGAGGCAAAAATATATATTCATCAAATGGAAAAGCTTTAAAAAGCAGCACTATCTAAGATATCAGCATCCCGTCTCCCTTGGAGACAGCTAAACCCCATATTTATCTAAATTATCTTGGTAATATGACAGAGTGATTGCTCACTAATGGTCAGTAACAGTTTTCTTTGTCATTTTCCTAGTCATTACCTCCTCAGAATGAACTCCAGAATAAACTGCTGATGCATCGTGACTAGAATATAAAGCTTATCATCACAACAGAAACCATTTCTATTAAACTCACAAACCTGTACATTGCACTTCTGACATTTTCATTTGCAAAAAATAATACCCCTCTATTAAAAACTCTAGAGATGAGCTCTAGATGTGCCTAGAGATATCTTATTCTTAAAACAGAGGTAATGTAATATTTATTTTGCACAGGTGTCTTCTATTTTCTTTCTTTTCTCCTCACAGCTATTCAAGCACAGGAGCCACATTCTCTGCAAACAGCACAGCTCAAACCAGGCTAGTTTTGTAGGTACTGTATTTCGGCCTGTTCAGCTGCATTTTTAAATTTGGATGTTTAAGTCTATTTGCCCTTTTTCAGGAGCTGGAAAGAATCACTGATTACACAGTCTGCCCGAATCTCATTTTCCCTGCTGAGTCTGAGAAAAGCCCTCACAGAAGGCTTGTGCACGTGGCAGCTGCTTGACTCCCTCTTCTCCTCTCAAAGACTGGAAATTTTCAGTGCTGACATCCATTGTCTTTATTTCAAATTAAATGGAGCTGATTTTTTGAGCTGCCAAGATGGAAGAGACAAAGAACTCAATCAGAAGGAGCCAAAGTGCTGCCATGTGAAGCTGCCTGACTTTGACATAGTGCATCAGCCTAGAAAAACAGCATTAGGGTGACCCTAAAGGAGAATTGTATCTTCTGCAGTGTTACAACAAATGGATGTGTACTGATCCTTCAGGGACTCCTAAAGGCCAAAGCACTGGGGAAACGCTGTGGAGCTTCTTTCCACACTGCACTGTCTGACTTTCTTTTCTACATGAGGCGATCCTGTCTGTTTGATGTGCAAATGGTCACTGGCAACGTGGGCAGCCACAGAATGACAGAGGTACTTCCTCCTGTGAGCTGCCAAATACTCTTCTAACCTTGCAAAAAAATAAAAAAAAAAAGCACAAAGAAGCTATACATATAAAAAGCTGTCAATACTTTTTTCCAGCTCTGCTGTAATTACGAGGGAGGAGAGAATCACAGCACAGTCTGACTCCTGAGAAAGTGGGGCCCACCTGATATTTCTAAGTCATTAGGGCACAAGGAATCGAAGAGATCAAATTTCTCTTTCTTTTATGACAGGCTACAGAGCCACATGATTTCCCTTGAAGTAAAGAAAATTCTATCTTTCCTAACCTAGTTTGACCATGGAGTTCAAGTCATCTTGACCATAAGCTCAGGTCAGATTGTTGGAGTTCATGACCATGGAGTTCAGTCATGTCCTCGGTTTAGCTACCACAGGTGCACAGTTTGCAAAAGAAAAAGAGGGCACAGAGCTTCCTGAGGTGCCTGTCATAGCTGACCCCCAAGAATAGGCAGTGGTTACTTTAATGCATCCAAGTTTTTCCAAAAAGTGTCGTCTGGTAGCATCACAAATACTCCTACCCCTGGAGCACTGGAGCAGAGCTCAGGGAGGAGCAGCCCTGAGCTGGGCTTCTCTGCTGAGCCATGTCCCAGGGCTGTGCAACGCTCCCCTTGTCAAGGTTTGGGCTTGCTTGTGACAGTGGATGATGCAAAACACTTACTGCCAGCACCTTTCTGGCACAACTTCCCAAGAAATGCAGATGTGTTCTTTCTTTTTTAAAGGGAGAGGAAAGACATGAAGCTGAAGTCTGACCATGATTAGACTTTTCAAGTCCAGGTTGCTTCATTCCTATTGCCTTCCCTGGAATCCAGTGGTGAAGATTTGCATATTTCTGTCTTTGTGCAAAGAGTAGATCTCCTTGGCAGGCAGTGTATTTACCTGATAGGACAATGAAGGACTGGCACAGAAAGGAAACATTTTTCCCTGCCAAAGTGTTGGTGCATGTCCATTCAACTTCTGTTTTCTTATTTTCAAAAAGCCATCTACCATCTGAATGTAGTCAGTCTCCTTGAGGGCTAAGAAACAAAAGGGTGAATCTGTTTCACATGCTGAATGGGCCACGAGGATAGGACTAGGAGGTTGTCCTAAGCCTTATGGTGTCCTGCCCCATGGACTGAGGGAGTTATGCCTTCAGCATCTATGGGAAGAATTCTCACTACATCCATGGATTAGCATGAACTTACTTGTTATCTATTTTTCTGAAACTAGGTTAATTTATAAATTTTCTATATGTAGGGTAAGAAGGACAACAGGAACCTGAGGGTGTAAGACCCAGCAGGCTGAGCTGGACAGAAGCTCAAGTGAGTTCATTATCGTATCTCCAGTGCCCAGCATTTCATGGGCATCCACATTTGGCGTTTTGTGGCAGCAGCTGATTCCACAGTTTAATTATGGATTCTGTAGCAAATTATTTCATCTTTTGAGACTTGCTGGAAATGTCATTTAATGTCCTTTAGCTGCTGCTGGTGAGAAACATCACTACCTTTTCACCTTCCCTATATGTCTCTTTCCCAAGTCAGGAGTTTTAATCTGATCTTATATGGAACATATTCCCATAGACGAGATTTGAATGTTAAATGACTAATTTGCAAATCAAGTAACTTAATGAAATGTTTTTAAATAAAGCTAATACGCCTCAGAAGAATACCTATTTTAAGATGGAGATCAGTTCAGATAGCACTGAGATAGGTAAGGTTATTTTCACTCTTTGATCCTTTGCTCTTGGGACAAATTAAAACACTCAAATATTTGAAAATATATATATTGCAATAAAGGAGCAGTAAAAATACCAGCAGGAACCACCTCAGTATGTGTGGGAGAAGTGAGAGGAGGCAGGGGGAAAGGGAGTAGGAGTTTAACCTAGCATAGAAAATTCCCTCCCCAAAATCATTTGAATGCAAAAATAAATTAATCTATTCTATATATTTCCCATTATAGTTAGCTATTTTTGCTTCAGGCTGCCAATCACTTCTGCTGACAAAGACTCCAAACCTTCAAATATCTTGCATCATGCTATTGCACAAACTAAAATTAAATGTAACAGAGGGTTAAGAAGAAATACTGAAATTTTTTGCTAAATTTATCAACTAGAAAAGTGGTAAGGGCTAATTTATAAGAAAATAATTTAATTCTCCGAGGTGATTTAGTCTACCTTTCATGACTGTGCCTAAGAAATTAGAAGGCTATGTAAGCAAAATAGCTCTTTTCAAAATGTGCAGTAGATCTGCAGACGGATGTTTTGATCCTCGGGGAGATTTTAATCCATGTTTGCACAACCCTGAACCCAAGTTTTCAGGTGGCCTTGCCTGAGGGGAAAAACAAGGTGAGGAAATAGGAATACATGAAAGAAATACCACTATCCCAACTTGGTGAAAGGAGAAGTCTCATAAGAAACCAGCCCCATGCCTGGGGTATGCCCTGCTGGTGACACCAGGGCGCCACAGGGGATTATCACCCAGGAACGAAGGCTGGGGGTACCTCAGGGCATCCCCTCTGGCAGTGAGAGCACACAGTAATCACTGCTGATCACGTGTGGGGTGCTTCTCTTACAAGCAAGGCCTTTGAAGTGGACAAAATATGTCCTAACTTTCAGTATTTTTATTATTATGGACGTATTTACAGGGAGACGAATTTTTAGGAAAAGAAGTTTTGTTATTTTGAAAATGAATGGGAGGCCCTTTTGACCTTAAATGACACGCACAATTGTCTAATCCTCTCAGAAGCAGCCTCGTCACGCCACACGAAGCATTTAGAGGAACTCCAGGCCACTCTAAAATCAGGGGGCATATGATTAGCATTAAACCAAAAAGCATTTTAATCCTGCTGCAAGATTAAAAGGGTGCTGAAAAACAAAGTGGTGTTCCTGTTTCCCTCTGAACAAAACGTTTCATTTCATGACAACAGGAAGCTCTAGAGAAGAAACACCTGCACATTGAGGCGGATGAGTGTGTGGCTGGAGGACTTTTTAGCTTTTATCCATCCAGATATGAACTCCAGGGCCGTTGCTCCAAATGTGCATCAGTGTCGCTGGGAGCAGCCCCTGGTCTCCAGCCATCAGACCTTGCTCGGCTCTCAAATGGCTTATCTGTAGCTCCCTAATAGAGAGGCTTACAAATAAGTGGCTCAGCTTGGTAAAAGCCACTTTATAAGCTGCCTGCTACAATACAAAGCTTCCTTCTTTGATTAAAAGGTACTAAATTTATGGGAAGACAGCAGCGGTACGCCTTCCTGACACGTATTGAGAACAAACTGATTTATGAGAGCAAAGAATCCAATAAAAAGGTATAGATTGAGTCAAAACCTTTTTGGTGGAGCTAAAAAATATGCTTTTAGATATTTGTAAATGATGAACTGCTTCCTGGACTTAGAGACACAAACTGAGCACTTCTAAAAATCTCTCCCTACTTAAAAACTCTGAACATGGGGTTGACATTATCCCATTTAATTATAACAGCTGGCTGATCATCAGCATCCTGGGCTGTCTCTAGGTGCAATGGGATCAGAAGTGCTCTGAAGGTGACTATTTCTTTATGCAGGACTGAGTGATCTGGGGTGGTCAGGCTTCTATTTTTCGCAATGCACAAAAATACCTGAAGCTCCTAAACCCAGGCCATAGGCTGAAAACATAAGGAGACATTACTGCTATGTTGCCATTCCTTCGTTATTTTATATGTTGAATTTGGTCTTGAACCTAGATTGGATAGGGATTTGCCCTTACTATCCGTCAATTTGTTCAGTATCTATAATACATGCCATGGTAAGAAACAAAATCCAGAGTGCTGTGCTAAGATGGAGCACCTGTATTTATTCTCTCATCCATTTTCCATTGTTCATGGCAAATTTCCACTCCAGCTAATGGAAATTACAGTATACTGATGGAAGATGATTCAAAATCTTGAGAGAGAGGAGACAGAAAAATCAAAGAGAAACTTGCAGATTCAGCATCTTTATTACAATATAATAATATCAGAGTTGGTATTTCCTTTTGAAGACATTCCATTAACGCGTCACTTGCTTTGGATTCTTGGATTTAAGAAAAAAAATCTCTTAACCAGCGCTTGATGGAAAATGTGCTGCAGGAGAGCCTGGTGCTATGGTAACAGAGCTGCATGCCCGTGTGAGCTGCACTGAAGCGGGAACCATCAAACACCGGCTTCACTCCCAGCAAGCTCCACTGGAAGAGCCACTGTCATTTCAAGCATCACAAAATCACTCCTTTTGTTTCTGTGTCAATGCAGGATAGTCTTTCTCCAGATAATTTCCCTTCAAGGTAAGATTTTTAAGGGATCATGCACACAAATGATGTCAGTTAACCTGACTTCTTTGGAAACACCTCCTTTACTCAAGGTTGAACACCCGAATACCGACTTCTGCATCTTAGATTTACTCATGGCTCTATTACCCTTCTTTGCAAATCGTCCATGAAATACAAGGACCTAAACGTGTATGCCAAAGATCTGAAAATGATAGATGCACTTTGCCCTGTATTTACCAAGTGGCCAGTGGCCTCCCAAGTCTGCATTTTTGAGGTCTGATTTCAGGCATCGTAGTAAGTGTGTGCAGGCAGATAGCAATTCCTTCACATTAAACTTCAATGACCATTAGTCATTTCTAAAAATGTAAGCTGCTGACTGTGTGCATACAAGTGCTGGTGGGATCGGGGTCCAGTGGTGATTGAAAATGGGTATCTTCTAAACAGCCCCCAAATCCCTAAGGAGATTACCTGACTTGAACTATAAACCTCTGCAATTATTTCTTAATCTGCACTTACTTTCAGAGCCTTGGACAGTTTTATTGATAGCAAACAAACAAACAAACAAATGGACTGAAGCTGCTAATTTTAAATTGATTGCAAATGCCGCAGTACAACTAATGATGCCTAACGCCATAACTCGATAAATGGGTCACAGCAGAGAAGGGAAGGGTATCTGGCAGCTCTGTGTTTCTAGGGTATGTGTGAGGTAGACTTAATCTTCATTTTTGGAGTTTAATTTGGCTGCTCTGTCCCCAGAACTTTAGGGCAGGGATTGTTGGCTCTCCCAGCTTCTGTATCCCATGGAGAAAGGTGCTGTAGGTAAGGACCCAACCATCCCACGAGAGAGCCTCACTCCCTGCATCGACGGCTTGGGGAGGCCTGGGGGACCACTGTGTAGCCAAAGAAGCCTGCAGAGGAAGCAGCTGAGGCCCTGTTCCCAGCCTGGCGTGCTTCTCATTCATTCACTGGATCACACAGTCTGGGAAGCTGAGACCAGAGGTCCAGCAGAGGTGAGCAGGGGATAAAGCACAGCTATAACGCACCTTGTTGAAGAGAAACAGCGTCATGATTTTAAAATTGCTCTAGAGTAAGCCTGCTTTCATCTTTTACCAGACAAGACAATAGTGCTCATTTTTCCCCTTTAAAAGAAGAAAAATGGAGACTGCAAGTAACACTGTGGCCCTTAAAAAACTGAAGCACGAATACTGAAGGGATGTACTGAACAGCACTTCAGTAAAGACCTCCAGGTACATGAAAACCAACCCCAGTGTGATGTTGGAGACAGTTAGGAAACAGGATCCACCTCTCTCAGAGAAATTTTCTGGAAGGAAATTACCCTTTTTTTTTGTTTGCAAATTGTTCCTCAGAAAGTTGTGCCCAGAACTGCATAGAGATGTAGTGCTCAGGGTGTTATTGGCAGCAGTTTCCTCACAAGCGAGGCATAGCTTGAGAGCAAGTGTTTACACATTGAATATGCAACGCAGCAAGGATCAATTCAGAGGTGCAGAACAATAATAGGATATTGCTCATGCAACTTCCTTCAAGTGTTTTTGCAAGTTTTTAGATTCTGGTGGGACCTGTCATTTGATAAAAGTTAAGCAAGTGCACGGATTATAGCAAGAAGTGGGCCCATGTCATGATAAGAACATTACAGGACATCTTGAAGATATTTATAATGACTTTCACCCTGCCCATGTCTACAACAAGGTTCTACCCTTGCTGTCCTCTTACCTCTCTCTAGTTTCCTCCCCCAGTGTTCAGGCAGCCATTGCTGTCCTGGCTCTGAGGAGTGGGAACCCAGGGGAGTTATTGTGGGGAGCAGCACGGAGCTACTTCAAAAAGCCACTTAGAGGCAGAGCAGTTGAAAGCAAGCTCCCATCAGTCAAATCTGTGTCTGATGTGCGGGCCTAAAAATAACCCTGCACAGTCTGTGAGAGGTGACAGCCCATTATAGCCTCTGCTTTGCCTTTGCTCGGTGTGCCCTCACAAGGCACGGAGCAGCGCAGCTGCGGAGCATCACTGGAGCTGACCAGGGTGAGCCTGCCTCTGCCCCCGCCAGGAAAACAAGCAGCCACTGAAAAATGAAGGCAGATCCTTGTGCGTGATGGTGTGGTGGTTCAGTGCAAATAGTTGTCCAGGCAGCAGCCTAAGACAAATCAATACCTGTAATAAGGCTCATCATGCTCCAATAACTGCTGCAATCTGCATAGGGAGACTCATGCTGGATGAAGGGGAAATATGTGCTCCTGAGGGAAAAGGCACTTAAGAGTAAATTCTCATTAAGTGAACATTATTTGCTGATGAAAGATTAAGCCAGTTGGCAACTGGACAAAAGATGGGTGTATGGCAGGGGAAGAGCACATAATGTTTTCTAATAGATTCAGCTGAGGCTTGTGGTGGTGATATTCAGTGTAAGCTGCACAAAAAACCTGCTGCTTTGCTTCCAAGCACAGCTACTTTTTAATTCCTTTTTAAGAATTTTCCTAATGTTCCTACAGAAGAAAGCCAAGACAAATCTATTGGAAAATAGCTGGAGAGACTATTTTTATATCTTTAATTAAATATTATAAAGAAGTACACATTTGAGAAAAAAAATGTGCTCATATTATAATGTGGGGGGTTTTTTTCCCAAATGTGTGGTTAGGCTGTTAGAGATAAGAGCATTTATGATTTTCCATATAGATCTGACGAAACAGCTTCTTCATTTACATTTCAAAGAAGGAATTGGATGGGTGAATTATGCGAGAAAAGAAAATAAGACAGAAGCAAAAGAAAGAAATCAAAATGCGAGGAACATCATATGGCTACAAATACCTCCTGGAGTTACCCTGGAAAGAAGAGTGTTCACAGCTCACTGTGGCTTCATGCCTGACAAATGACAAACAAATTTTGACCATTTTACTCTGGGAACAAGAGTATGCATCATGGTTCAGGGGTGAGGGGGATGATTTCAAATGCTTTTGTTGCTGAGTATTGGCTTCACACCACTAGTTAATGGCTCTTTAGGTGTGCCCCGGCAAAAAACTCTTCCTCGACAAACCCGAGGCGTGGTACACCCATGCAGACAGAGCCTGCCTCCCGTCAATGTCCCTGGGTCCTTGGGAAGCTGGATCTGATGTCCCTGGGGATGTCGCCGAACCGATGTGTCTGGCGCTGCGCTCCCGCGCCCGGCGGGACGCGGCATTGACGCTGCCGGGGATGCCGGCACGGAGGAAGGATTCGCACTCCCACCACTTGCTGTGGCCACAAGAAAATAGCTGAAGCCCAGGGTGGGGAGGGTGTCTGCCTCCGATGCCCTGCCTCCTGCCACCTGATCTCCCAGCCGTTCAGCCCTTCCCTCCGCTTCCCAGCCAGCAGCGGGCGAGAGCCAGCGAGCCCCAGCTGGAAAGGGAACAGCGTGGCCGAGGCAGAACAATGATTTCAATGGAGCGAGCTGGACGGTCGTCAATGGAAAGGAAATTAGCTGGAATCTAAATCTAACTAAAAGAAACTACCCAGATTACTGACACTGTAAATTGGATTAAAATTAAATCCTACTGGAAAATCGATGGAAAGCGACAAGCAAGTAAGTCAAAATGACAGCAGAAAGAGGCAGACGCTCTGAGAGCTTATTCAAGAGAACCAGTCAGAAGTAGAAAAGAAAATTTAGTTGAGCCAATCCAAATCTAAATGGTAGAAAAATAAAGGGAAATTGGAAGAGATTAGAGAGAAAGCTCAAGGAAAATATTTTTAAGGTTATAAATCAGTACACAAAACAGAAAATGGGAGTGAAACTAAAGAAAGGAAAAAGGCAATTTTAATTATGTCTTAAAGTAAGTGAAATTAAGTGCCTGGGAGTAGGTTTTCTATAGGATGCCTTTGTTTACATGGAAGTGGACCTTAATTGACACGAAGTTGTTGTTTTTCTGAAAACTGGCTGCTTTTTTTTACCTATATGTGCTGTTACAAAGCCTCTGAAATGCATGTGTCCTCACTCCATGCTCTGAAAAACACCGGTTTTTTCTCTCTCTCTTTTCCTTTAGGTTCATCCCTTACAGAGGAGCTGCTCAAGGCTGTGGAGCTGCCTGCGTCCTGCCAGCCTCCCACGAGGGGCAGGGCACAGACAACCTGTCCCAGGGTGAAAGGCTTTACCTTTCCTTGGCTATACCTACAGTACCACTGGATGTCACTGTTGTTTCATAAAAGACAAAAATCTTACTGTGATCTTTTTGACAGATGATGTTTAGCACATAAATATACACATGTATTTATATTCTCTTTCCCACAACTTTTCTGCACAAGGATTGAAATTACAGGAAGTCTGTGCAACCTCTTGGCTCTCACTCACATTTTTGATGACTATTTTTACAGAGACTGTGTTTATGGTTCCTTTTGTGACACTCTAAGAGGCATCTCTTCCATAAAGAATTGCTTTCTGTTGTGGTAGATGTAGAGTGTGGCAGAGCTGCCACAATAGATTTCAGCTGTTTTGTGGTTTCTTTTCTTCCATTTGTTTTATTTCCAGGGAAGTATTTCAACTCACCTCGGCTGGACTGATTGCAGCTGTGTTGGTGCAGAGGTGTGAGCTGCCTGTGTGGAGCCCAGAGAGCTGGGCACTGCCAGGGCAGTGCTGCCATAAATCAGAATTACGCCGGAGGCGTCTGCTTCCCTCCACTGTTACAGAGTGTGCAGAGACGGCCCCTAAATCTCCTGTACCTCCTGTATTAAGAGTCAGTGAGAAACTCAGACCCTATTCCTTACCGAGGAAAAAGCTCTTTTTTCTTCCCCATTGGCTGCCTGGGATGGTATTTAGCTGGCCAAATGAAGACAAATAACTCTCTTTAAAGTCGGTGAAGAGGAACAGGCAATCCCAGGAAAGTGATTCATCCCATCTGAAAGAACACTTGTAACAGACAGGTGAGGTAGGAAAAGGCTTTTAGGCACCTATTTCTGCCAAGTAACACTGCAGAAACCTTCAGTGACCAGTCACACAAGAACATTCCTACACATTTTTCCTGGTATAGGCACTTCTACAGCAGGGTTTTTGTGAACCAGTATGCAGACCTTTAATACATAAATTTCACTCCATTATTTTATTATTATTATCTTTGAGGCAACCTTCTCTGTATTTCCCTAATGCTGAACACGCCAGAAAAGGCACACGACGCCCAGTGACTCACCTCAATCTGCCCGTCAGGAGCTCTGCTATCTCCATCCAGGGACTGAGAATGAGTCAAGAGAGCCCTCGATAGCCCTGCTGAAACACTCCAGGAGCTGACCCAATAATTTGGTAGTATGGACAGTGGCACTGCTGTACCCAACAAGGCTTCTGGTGCCATTTCATAATTAGTGCTGCAGCTTAGGTGAAAAAAAATATATATTTCTGTTGGTTGCAGCTACATAGACCTCTGTTTCAGTCCCAAGCTCCCAGAAATTTATCTGGTACGCTAAGGACAACAAATGTATGTTGTTATGTATGACAGGACATGAAATGCAGTGCTGATAAAGTGGTCCTCTATTTGCATGAACATAGTTCAGCTCTGTAAACTCTTCTCCCTCTCACACCCATTTCAAGCAATAGTGTTATAGATTTCTCTAGGACATCATCGACCTTCCGCAGCATGACTGGTCCATGCAACGAGATAGCAGCTGTGGACTTCTGTACAGAAGCAGAGTATGGGAGTCCAGCTCCTCTTAAGGAGCTCCTAAGAGGTCAGGCAAATCTGAATAGGGTAAATAAGGAAAATAAGAAATTTCTGGCAGTTGCCTGTATCACTTAATCGGAGAAAATGAAAAGAAGAGACAAAGATTGAGAATAAATGCCTAATTATTCCAGTGATGAGTTAACATATTTGGGGCTAAAGGGCACGAATGCAGACTGGCCTAAGAGATTTGCCAATTTTAATTAAAAATTATGCTATAACAACAAAGAGGAATAATGTGTGCTGTGCAAATTGAACGGGAGACTCTTAAGTCCCAGCTGTTTCTATCAGCACTCTTTTAATTTCGTATCCACAAATAAACGATTGTGGAAAGGCTGCTGTCATTTAATACAGCACAGCAAAATGTCTGAATCGTGCAAAGTTAGTTTCAGGGAATCGAAATGATAAGACATTTCTAAAAATAAGACTTTCTAGGGTAAGTGCTCAGAGTGGGGCTCCCCTGGGGTGTGATAGGCAATTCCCCCACTTCTCCACGGCACAAACCTCTGCCAACACCTGCGTCTTTGGGCTACTGACACCTACAGAGACAAAGGCAGCAAACTTGTCTCCCCAGTGTGTGCACAGGCACGCTAGCTGCACCTTCTAGGTCTTATTTTGATGGCCACCAGGAGGTTTGTGCGTGCCAGGCAGCCTCGGGCACTCCTTGGAGGTGCGCAGCGCCCCGGGGCTCCAGCCCACGTTCCCCCGGCCGCGGGCGAGCCGGGCTGCCAGCGCACCCTGCTCGCTGCCGGGGGCTGCCGTGGAGCCCAGGCTGCTGTGCCGCCTGCCCGGCCACGGCCCGCGTACCTGACAGGCAGGGCTGCGATCACGTTATGTGTATAAAATGGAGCAGCCTGCAGAGCGCCCAGAGAGACGTGCGAGGTGTGGGGCAGGCTGAGATTCCACGCCGCTGCCTCCCCCACGCTGCGGTGGTTGCACGGTGCCCCCCGGGTGCAGGGAGCTGAGCAACATCCCTGTACCCTCACTTCTTCCCCAGCTCCGGGGCTCCTCAGGACGGAGGGCAACACTAAAAATACCAGTTTTTCTGTATTTGTCACTGTATGAATTTTCCCCTAATTTGTTGCCATTATTCCCATCGCTCAAAATGTGACTAGTGATTTACAGAAGATGGGACAAGCCTGATCCTTCTCTCATGCGTTTGCTTCCCGAGCTGCTTCATGGTACCCGTTCCCGTGGCGGCCGTGGAGATCTAATCCGCTTCACGCTCGTGGCTCGGGCACTCGGAGATTGTCACGGGCTGGGAGCTGGGAGCCGTTGTTCCTTCACGCTCCACGGCGCAGGGAGGCTGGGAACAGACACGGGACCGCGGCTGAGCCCTGCGCGGGGACTCGGCCGACGCGGGAGCTCCTCCTCGCGGCTCCGAACGGGGAGCCCCATTCCCGCTGGGAGCGCTTCGAGGCGGGGAAGCGGCACCGCGGGAACGGGAAGCTGACAGCATCGCTGCGCGGCATCCTTTTAGAAAGCTTTTTGCATTTGCTGTTATCTCCACGAGTCATATGTATGCAAATTAAACTCCGCTGGTAGCTGCTAAATAGGTATTTCTTGCCAAAAATATCTGCTCTCTGGGGTCTCCACCCTCTCGCGTTTGCAAACTGCATCAGATGCCGCATAAGACATCCTCCAAAATGTGCTGGCACTTATACCAGTATCAGGCAAGAAGTTCCCATCCCTCCCCACTTTTTCCCTTTAATCTTTTTTTTTTTCCATGATGTTAGGTTTTTACTTTTACGTTTCTAAGCAATTAATTTTTTGGCTCCCGTGTAGGATCAACAGGTGGGGAATGACTGATACGCTCCATCTGGTTGCTGCTGATAAGGTAATCCTGGGAGTTGAGGGCAATATCTCCAATAAGCTTAAACCGCAGCAGCCTAATCTATTTGCAAGAGAGAACAAGCCCTGCAGCCAATATTGTTATTTCACGGGAACAACTGGGCATAGACAGCACTTTCATAGGAGAGGTAGGAGGGTTTTCACCCTCCTATTTTTCCCCTGGGAGTGATGATTCACTCGGTGCTGTTGTACCCCCTCTTAGAAAAAGGAAAAGCTTTGCTTTGAAATTTGTCCCCCAAATCTATGATTTCTGAATCAAATCATCGCTTTGCTTCTTTACATCCCACTCATGGGTCCTTATTTAATCTTCCCCAAGGCAATGGGAAAAGCTGACTGTTGGCTTTGGGTTGATAATAAATACTATTTTCTGTAACTTCCATAAAACTACGATAGCTGTTGAGTTCTGATGTGGGGTGTGCTGAGAGCAATGGGGTGTGCTTGGGGTGCCCTCTGCAGATGAAGGGCTCTGTCGTCTCCGCTCAGGTCTGGGTTTGTGGTGGCAGTCAGGGGACTGTCAGCACAGGCTCACTGAGAGCCGCCTCGCCTCCCCTCCGGGTGTCGTCCCGGTCCGTGGCACGAACCACGCAGTGTCGTGCCGACAGCATCACAAACCTACGCCCGCGCCTTTCCTGGCGCCCATTTCGTGGTATTTCAGCCAACAGCTTTGGGGTTTATTTATTGATGATTTCTGTTCTTAGCTTCCACTGTGTGCTTACCCCGTTCAAATACCTCCTCTAGTTTTCCCCGAGCCGAACGCGTGCAGGGTTAGCAGCCGAGCCGAGCCGCGCCGCCCCGCCGACGGCAGCCAGACGGCCCTGCTGCAGCTTCCCGGGAGCCACGGCAACGAGCAGCGTGCTCCTTGTCCTCTGGGCTGCGGGAAATGCAGAGGGCATCTTGAAGCCGGCGGCTACCCAGGAAAACAAGCGGGCAGTGCTGGGGCAGACACGCTTCCCGACGCGCAGGACGGGGTGATCCCGCCCCGTCGCCCAAGGCCACCGGCGTGACGGAGGCCCCTGGATGCGGAGCTGCCCCCCCGCGCTGGACTCCACGGTCCGGTGATGAGCACAAGCAGTGCCACTGCAAACACCGCGCTGATTGCGTCGGCGGGAGTCACGGCATCATTGCGCCACGCAATTCGTATCTTTGCTCCTGTCAGCCCTCTGCGACATTACAGCAGCTGATTTAGACAGCGAATGCGCTCGTCTGTGTCCGAGCGGGCAGCAGCCAGCAGCAATCCCTCAAACTGGGGGCGGAGGGGAAGCGGGGAGCATCCGGGCTCTCCTTCGTGAATAGTTAAGCTTTTCCTGTTTTATCCCTCGAGCTGCTGGTGGTGTCAGACATTACCCCATCTGCTGGTGAGCAAAGCAAGAAGCTCGCAGCAGCGAGGGGGAGTTTCTGCATCATGTCTCCTACCGTGGACAGGGGTGTCTCGGCCATTTCTGGTGCCCAAGGCTCCCCAAGGGTACTGGGAGCCCCTCGTCCTGCCACCCCACTGCGGGGAATCCCTCTGCCTCCACCTGCTACTCGAGACCAAGCACACTTTTCCTGCCCCCAAGGTTCATGTCATTCCTGGATTTAACAGATGAAAGGTTAAGATTAAACATACATAGTTGATTCTCCAGAGAGAGCTTCATCTCTGCTACCCCCCCTTCTAAATCCCCAAGGACATCAGGACACAGAGACAAGACTTTCAGTTCCCAGGAAAGAAACAGGGATTGCCTCTGCCAGCACTTTTAAAACTGACTCTTAAGAGAAGTGGCTCTTTCCCCTCCCTGTTGTCCTCCTGCCCAGCCCCAGGCAACCCCAGCAAGAGGGCTCCAGCTGCACCCACCTCAGCATCCCAGTTTTTCCATGACCCTGCTGACTCTCTGCCACCAGTGAGCCAACGCTCGTATTGGGTGCTCAGCTGAGATGCTCCTGTTTGCAGCAGAGACAGCAAGTGAGGAAGGAGTGAGCTTCAGTAATTACGTGGAACAGTTTTTGTGATGCTCACATACATGCCTTTTGGGACAAGCACAGGACACAGAGGTGATGGGAGGGGTCTGTGTGCTGTCAACCCATCTCAGAAGTAATGAATGAGTAAAGACAAAATTCTGATTACTTTTGCACCTGGGTAGTTTCACTGGTGTTAATTACATGGTGGAAATGGAGGATCCATGTAAGCAAGATTCAAATCAGTCACTGATATTTAGCTCTGCTTCAGGTCCTCTCTATAGTGTTGCTTCTGTCGAAGTGAAGAATGAAACAAAGAAGGGAAAACCTAAATAGTGATTAATGAAGAACAGTCCTTATTTAATCACAGCTTTCAATTCAGACTTTATAATTTAAACTTCAGCAATTGTCTTCACAATTTTGGCATCTGCTCATCTCAGCCTACACACTATCTTTGAACTAACAGCACAGCTTATCTTTGCAATTAAGCATTCAATGGAGCAACAAATCTTCAATTTCGTGTGAGTCACTCAGCTGCTAAATCAAACAATGTGTCACTAAACAAACCAGTTTCCTCCTGACCTCATAGGATGATAATAATGACTTGTGAAACCATCTTGAGATTTCCTTGGTGTAATTTGCTGGTACTTTCTGACACATTCCTTTTCATAAAAATAAATGGGTTCTGCATTAGAAACAAACAATTGAGAGTTGTTATTATCATGGAAATGCAAAAAACTTACCATGAAGCCAGTTGCGAAAAAAGCTAAATAATTTTCTATAAGAGCTGTTGTAAGTACAGGGTGAGCCAAAGTTACAGCTACATCGACTTCAGTGGGTGGGTGAGGATCTGGACTCCTGTTATGGGGGTGGGCAGTGCTGGGTGGACAGGGTGGACTCTCCTGGTGAAAACAGGAGCCTCATGTCTCCATATGCCAGACACATACCTGCTGCTCTGCATCACAAGTGTTCATATGTGCAGTCAATTAATAGAAGTAATCCATAATCTTCATCTCAATGTAGTCAAGATGACATTTGGTGCCATAAAGTACCTAGAAAGTGCATATCCATACTCAACCAGAGAACATCAATGCTGGGGTTGGTGCGATGTACAGTGCCAGGGCAGGCTGGGCTCCCAAAACCGATACCACTATTTCATACAGGTGAAATTTCTGAGAATCTGGATTTGGAGTCATGGTGGATGCAGGTGGTTGCTTACATTGGCAGCACTGCCTCATTGCAGGATAGATGACATTCATAGAAAAGGCAATCACTTAGAGACACCCTGAAAGGATGACAAATTTCATTTGTTTTGGTTATGTGCATTTTAAAAGTTTGATTTTGCAAACCTTCACTTTCATTTGTACCACTGACTTCATTGGATTCACTTCAGCAGCCCAGGCTTTTCTGGAACAGAGTCCCCTCCCAGACATTCTGAGCCTGAAAATGATGCAAAGTTTCTGAACCACCTCATTAACAGACAAAAATGAAAATGAACTGACACCCTTTACAGTGGAAGCACAGTGGGTATTTTCAATTTTGTACCTACAGACTCCTCTTGCATTGTGTTTTCATGTCTGTCTTCACAACTGCAGTAATTTTTTAAAAGGCGAAAGCTGAGGTATTTGTCTATCCTACATCTCCAAGAGCTGGCAGAAGCATTCTGCATGTCATGGTAAAGACAGGTTACACAGCTATAGCACTGCTCATGCCATGACACATAGTCCTAAGGAAGTGGTACTACCTGGATCACACCTATCCCAGACATTTCAAAGAGATGATTGAAAGGCAGTTCCCTCCAAACTCATGTCAATATTATCAATAGAAAACCAAGTAATTTCATCCAACCCCCTTCAGGCAAAATCAGTTCAACCATTATGCATAGCAGGTTTGGGTTGGGAGGATGCTCCAAGCTTCACTGTGCACTCACCCAGGCCACCACACCTGGTGTGGAACAGGGAATCATGAGCAGGTGGGTGGCTGGGCAGTGCACACCCTGCCACCAAAGTCACATCCCAGTTCAGGTTTTTTCCATCCCTCCACATGCTTTGTCCACCATCTCCTGAATGCTTCCAGGAATGACGCCTGGTGGGAGAGCCAGCCTGGGGAATTTGGGGATTCATCAGCAGAGCTCCTTCATCAGAGACCACACGAGTGGCCTCTCTACTCCCAAAGAGACACAGCTTTGTGAGGACACTGCCTCTGTGTGTCCCACGCCAGATATTCACTTTCCGATTTACCTGCTGGGGAAAATAGAGTGGCAGGGAGATTTCCTTGCAGAGCTGTGGCTGTAGGCACAGGCCAGGCCCAGCGCAAGTGAGCCTTCAAGGCAGTCCTTTAGTGCTCTCAGAAGAAAAGTGGGTCAGAACTTGCAGCTTAAGTCTTCTGGGACTTTGACTTTAATTAAAGTGTGAGATATCAGCACTCCCCCTCACCCAGACGTAAAACAGAGGGGATGTGCTGCTATTGCTGCTTACAGATTCAAACCCCCTGGGCGGGAGCTCCTCCTCCCTGGCCGCCTGCCTCAAGCCACAGAGGAACTCCTCTTGTGACTTTATGAATCCGCTCAGCTGATGCCCAAATGACACGCCAGGTGGAATGACACAAAAAGGATTTTCCTTTACACTGCTGACCAGAAGTAAGCTTCCCAGAGGGAAATGCCATGTTATCCAGGCAGCTTTACCTCCACAAAGTCCTTGGCTTTGGCAGTGCATGATCCTGGGAAGCGCCCGTGGAAGCACTGCAGAGCAGGGGAGCAAACCAAAGCCACAGTCTCTTCAAGCAGAAACAGATATTTCACCACAAATTTCCATGGCAGCTATGTAATAGATTGACTCTTAACAAGAAATGTTGTTAAGTGTCTGAGGGCAGTAAAATGCTGACAGGGAGATGTGTGGGATGCTGGAGCTGGTGGCAGGAACTGGGAACTGATGTCACAGTGAATGGTGAGCTAATAGATCACCTCATATTCACATATACATGAGATGGATATGGCAGCCTTAAAGAAAATAATTTCAACTGCTTTGTGCTATTTATTTTAACTTCTTATCGAGTCAAAACAGCATTTTGCTCAGCCTGACACAGCACAATTTTACATGTCTGTTTATATAGTGTTCTACCTGGGCCAACTCTCACAAGTTTTTCAGCTTTCCTTTAATATTTTGTGTTCTTCCAAAATTTCAGTCCCTGGAGATAAGGGGCATCCTTAGCATTTCAGTTTCTGCTTTATTTTATAAATTTTAGCCAAAAAAAAATTTTTAAATCCTCAACTGCAATATTTGAACTTTGTTCTCGTAATTTGGAGGATGACACCATATGTTTCAATACTTAACTTTCAAAATATTTATTGATGCTACAGAAAGGACTGAAATGCTCAAATGTTGTGACTTACGTGCAAAGTATGAGTTTTATGTTTTGGACGGGATATACAGCCTTGTACAAGTGTTAGTCTATTTCTAACTAATCTGTAATAAGCAACTGCCATTGTTACCATTGGTAACTTTCTCTCCTTTGGAGTTTTTAATTATCCTAAAGTTCTGTTCATTTGGAAAGCATCCATTAAGTCCAGTCAGCATTCGAATGAAGCTGATAAACCTGAGAGTGCCCTCAAGTATACTAATAATTTACAATTTTTATTTCTTACTCAGAGTGAAATGAAGTTTTCTGTAAATCATGACCAGCCTGTAGAAGTAGCTGGGTGGGAATCCACAACTTTTAAAACCTGTATTATCAGGTAACTGTGAGTTACCCTGCACTGTAAGTGCCCTGTGCTGGCCGGACGGTCTCATGGCTGCTCAGAGGCAGTGCTGCCCTTGCCCCAGGGGATGTGTCCATGGCTCGTGGGGCAGTGCCACTCTGACAGCTCTGCTGGGTGCTGCAGCAGGTACAACTGGTCTTTCAAACTTCACAGTCCACATCTCTTCCCCAGCCGGAGGGGAAGGGGAATCGGCACCTTCATGCGTGGTTATAACTGCTCTGCTTTCCTTCCTTTGCATCCATAAGCCCGAAGCAAAATGCGCTGGATATGGTGGACAGGTAGATGCTGCTTAAATATCAGCAGATGCTGCCTAGTGTAAGAAGAGGAAGTTTGTTGATCTTTGTGTGATCATCACCAACTTCACCGCTCGGGAATCCAAGCCCACGTGTATGATGTGACCGAGCTCTGGCAGGTTTGCTGTGATACCCCTTTGGCCAAAGAGTAAATGGGCAAGTGCCACCAGAGTAGTGACAGCACACCAGCAAGGGCAGTGCTTATACACCTGCTGCTGGAGTACAAGAAAGAAACCAAAATGCATCATAGATCTGTACTGTAGAGTTGCAAGGCACCCATGCTTACAGCTGGCATAATGCAGGATGTTGAATCGCTCAGATTGAATACCAATAAGGATAAGAAAATTGGTGATTACAGCACCTGATTTAGACTGTCACCATGCCACGTTCTAGAACATTTAGTCACCTACTTTGCATTCGTACAGAGATGCACCAATTTTAGGAACAAACATTTAAGGTGGAACTTTTTTAGTTATTATTTTTAAATGAGGCACAGCAGAGCAGACAGTATTTGTGTTTGGGGCTTTGACACAGCCTGTCGAAAGGAAAAGCTAGCTAGGCTGGCTCCATCATAGTGGTAGCACAAAATATATTGAAGATATGAGATAGAATTTAATATCTTGGGGGGCTACTTTAAAAAGATGATCTGACAGCCAGCTAGTCTATTCTGCAGCTGGGATCACTTACACTCACTTGGCAACAGTGTTATGGCCATGCTGGCATCTCCTCAGCATAGCAGCCTGCCTTCGTTTCCTTTTTTCTGCAGCCTTTTGATGAGGAAACCAATTGCAGTTTGGGTTGTGAGTGCAGGAGCATCAAGGAGAAGGTCAGCCAAGGAGAAGGGCTCATCCTGTTGTCTCCTGACAGCCACGCACCATCTGGGAGTAGGTTAGTATGCACTGTATGCATGGTATCCCAATGCCAGGTGAAGCAATCATGATCTGACATGCTACGCAAGGGAGAAAACACATGGCATAGTCCTCTAGATTTCCTTGATGCAGAAAGAAACTGCTTTATTTATTCTTAGTTTGAGGGAAAACAAAGAAGCCTTACAGCTCTAAGAAGAGTTTCCCCATCTTTTATCGTGGTGTTACATTAAGCTGTTCCAGTTATCCTCCCCTAAATTTACATGTAGCTCTACAATTAAGTTGGAAATCAGTGGCTTGGTTGTCTATGACTACCTGGGCCTTTGCATGTAGTTGAATTCAGCATGAGATTCAGCATGAGAGTAATCCTTATCTACATACACATACGTCTGTGAGCTAAGCATGTAATCTGCATTACAGCAGAAAAAGTCAGTATCGTTGGTGAAGCGCAGGGTGTGACTGAGGCTGTCACAGATTTGGTTTCCCTGGCAGAGTGGGTTACATCCCTCTGAGGCTCCAAGGGCCGGACTGCCCACAGCTTTATTGGTTGGTTGGGAATCTGGCCATGGGCTTGGGTCAGGCACCTCTGCTCCCCCTCATCCTGATGCAGCTGAAATTAGTGGAGCCCAGATCCCACTGGCACTGACATTTCAATGTCTCAGACATAAGCAGAATCCCGGTCTGGATGATGTGTGGAGTTCTCCCTCCCCTGGAACCCTTGCAGGGCCTGAATTGCACAAACCCTGTACTGTTGTGCTTCCTCCTGGGGCTGTAACTGACCAGCACCCCCCGAGGACCAAGGCACTCCTGGACATCCCTGCTAACTCCTCTGGCTCAGTGGGGGCTTCTGGCATTGCACTGGTTAAATGAAGGCTTTGTGCTTGCTGGAGGCTGCATCTGAGCCCCAAGTGCAGTTATCTTTGAACTGAGCATGTGCATGATTAGCTGGGTAGCTTTAGCATTTAGCAAGAAAAATCTTATGCTGGAAATAACTGGTTAATAGAATGATTTAAACATTAAGCAGAGAAAACACTGCTTAAGCAAAATTATATCATTTCCGGTCTTTTACTGAACTTTGCCATCTACTGTGGTCCTTTCACAGGGAGTCACCCCTCTGCCTCCTGGCTTTTGTAGAATATTGTTTTTTAAGGAGCCTTCAAAAACTGTGTAATGAACATTGTTTTCTGTTTCTCTGACATTTGTTTAGCTCTTTTGTCAGTAACCAACTGTCCGTGAAGTGGCCTGGACTCAATTTCTAAGTACTCCACCCGAAAGCACTTGATTGATACCAGTTCAAGACTCCATCTGGCTGCCAGGGAAGCCTGCAGTGCACTGTCTGCGTATCACAGCAGAACAGTGGTGCTCACTCACCAGCAAAGGGCTCCCAGTGTGCACACAGCTGGACTGGGTGTGCGTTTGCTGAGCCACCACAGGCTCGCTGCTGCTCGCCCCAGGAGCACAGCCATCCCCTGCCACCAGGGACCTATGGTACTGGCGTGCTGTGATGGCATAAATACCTGTCTGGCTCTGAGAAGACATGTAAAGCAGGAATGTTTTCTCCAAAAAGGCTCTATGAATTGTACCTGATGGCAGGCAGCTTCCAATATGCATGACCTTATACCTGGGATGAGTTGTCAGCTTTCAGGGCAATTAATATTTACGACCAGACTAGGCTAAACGCCTCCTAGCTAAATTGGTTTATTCTATCAGTAGATTTGCCTACACTCCGAGGAAGTAATGCTGAGCTGACCAGACTGGCTTTCTGAATGACAAATCTAGATCCATATACTATCTCAGTTTGTGACTGCTCAGAACAGTCAGTGTAGGAAGATGTGGTGTTGTTAATTTCTCAGGGGCCATGCTAGGTTTTCAAAGGAAGCAAAATGTCTATATAATGTTGTCATTGACTAAATTCCAGTTTTGGATTAGAGGAGCAACCAATGGAGCAATTTCATTGCTTGTCTATTACAGAATGCCACAGGAGGGCAACCTGCAAATTGTAATTTGTGCTGAGTGATGGTAATAGAAGTGTGAATGATCATCCATAAATAGGGACTGTAGGTATCACAAATGTCCTCTCCATGTGTACTGATTTTGGCTGGGATGGAGTTTATTTCCTGTGTAGCAGTCCAGATGGTGCTGTGTTTTGGATTTGTGACCAAAACAGTGTTGATAATACACCAATGTTTTGGTTGTTTCTAATAGTGCCTGCAAAAAGGCATATACCTTCTATACCTGCTCTTTTTGTCATGCTCCTCCCTCAGCAGTGGCCAAGATGCTGGGCAGGGACAGAACTGGGACAGCTGACCCCAACTGACCAGAGGGATATCCCATATGGAATTACATGGTCCTCAGCAATAAAATCTGGAGGTAAAAAAGAGGAAAGGGGGGATATTTGGTGTTTGCCTTCCCAAAAAACCATTATGTGTGATGGAATCCTGCTTTCCTGGAAATAAGACATTTTGACTCTGGGATCTAGGTATCAGGTGAAGGAATTGCTGGTCTGATAGAAAAAGAGATGTGTTCTGTATCTCAGAAGAATGCACTCCCAAGGGTTTGTTTTTCAAACAAAGCAAAACTTTTCATCTCCATCTGCATCTACACCTCATAAAAATTAAGTCAGAAAATGCACAGGAGCCTAAGCTCTTTAACCCTGCTGACAGCAGTGTGGGTGCTGGATGGATTTCTGTGCTGGGGTGTGAGTGAGCTCAAGCACTAATGCCAAATGATGTTCGTACAGTGGCTTGTGGACACATTGTTTCTGTGTCTTTCAAAGTCATTTCTTTGCAATGTCAAAGATATTTCTTTACATTGCCACCAGTTTGTTAGCGCCTGTGAAAAAGCCAGGGAGTTGGATTTGATGGGGGTTGCAGAAAACACAGAACTGGCTGTTTTCCTTCAAATCCCTGGCAGGACTTACTCTGCGAATTGGCAACGTGGGCAGCCGTAGCAGGAAGAATGGCCAGAGCCCTGTCCCCTTCCATGGCCACACAGGCTCCTCTGCCTTCCCTCCTCCCTCTGCCCCTGCCTCTTGGACACAGGATTATTCGTGTTTTATCAAATATTAGGATGGATCTTTCTTTGAGTGGATCAAAACATGAACGATTGCACCTTTTTGAAAAAGTCTACTTTCTGATGGGCCTAGCGTTAATCTTTCTAGAAATTAAAGATAGAAATAAAATTCAGTGTCAGTAAAGAGTATTTTTGCACTGCTATTGTTACAGGAATACTGTAGCCTGTTTTAAGTTATATTAGAGAAAGACAGGAAATATTCTAGTCTTGAACTTGAAGATGTTGTCTGCATCTGTCCAGTCATCCTTGGTATTTCTGTTGTGTCCTTGTCTGTGCCTGTGCTGTTCTCTGTCCGTACCTGAGATTTCTCTAGTCTAAATTAGGAAAATTTAAATGCAAAGATTTCAGCTGAAATAATTACCTCAGTGAAAAATCAGCGGCTCAAGACAGGCCTTAAAAAAGGCAGTTCACTCCCACCTAAGGCAGGCATTTGCAGAGGACAGGTAGCTGACCCCTCACCACAGAGACTTCCTGTTTTGAGGTGACACTCATTGTCCAGATGAGGTTCCCTCTCTCCTCCACAGCTTTCTCTGCTGACCCATGGGCAATGAAAAACATCCTCCCCCTGCGGAAAAAAAAACAAAACAAAACAAAAAAAACCAAACCAAAACAAACTCCTCTTCCTCCTCCTCCTCGCCTCTTATTTAAAAGTGGCTCTGGGGAGGACAGGAGGGAGGCAGGGTTGCCCAGTGGTCCCCCTGGACTGCTGGGAGCCCCATGGCTGCAATGCCACCGTGGGGTGTGAGCCCAGAGTCACAGCGTGTCTGGGGACCTGCCAGACGCTTTGTCATTTAAAATGTTTCGATCACAGCAGCAGGAGGTGAAGTAACATCCCCGCAGGGAGGAATAAGGTGGAAGATGTGCTACCAAAACACATTGCCATCACCTTATGAGAGTGATGTCCACCTGTGATGACATGAGTTAATGAGGCAAGTTCACATGTTGTTATGACAAATCCATGTCAGATTTGGCGTGACTTTACCTTCTGAACTAGAACTTTTTGCTGTTTGAATCCTGTCTTGTCTCCGCTACTGAAATGGGAAGGAGCAGAAGATGGCACGTAACTGTGAGTGTCATGATTTTCCCGAGATCCAGATCAGAAATATTTCAAATTTCAAATGTAAACTAAAAGGGCATCAGGGAGATGCAGCAGCTGCCAAAGCAGAGCCGGCCCTGGCATCCACATCCCTTCCCCTGGCAGATGCTCTGTGATGCTCTCCCAAGTCAGAGCAGAGAGAAAGCCTGCACTGGGCACCCAGCTGGTCTTTGCTACCCAGCACAGGTGTCAGAGCACAACTTGTTTTACTCACTGCTCGCCCCATGGACTGATGGAGACTGGTTTTAGGGAACACCTCACACCCTCCTGGGCAGTGACACACATCTGCAGTGCTTGCCCTGTCACATAACTGCTTGTCTCTGTACCTGTCACATTGTGGAGGTTTAATGGCCTTTTAAAGTTGTTATATTCCACGTATTCTTGTTTGGCATCCGAATTTATAAGGGTGAAATATGAAGTTAAGAAATCGGGTTTTGGACTGTTCTCAATCTGGCCTCTTACTGAACTCTCAGCTGAATGTCTCTTTGTGAAAGCTTTCTTTCAACTCATTGAAAGATGCTGTGATCTGCCTTGGCAACATCTTATTAGAATGCCAAGAACAAGATCAACAGCTGTGCTGTGATTTCCATTTCTGTGCTGTAAGTGTATGACATTTGCTCACGCCAGCCCTCCTGCCACCACACATTGGGCTTCTGAAGGTCCCTTCCAGCCTAAATGAGGCTCTGATTTCGTGGCTGCTCAAGCACAGACTTCCATACACAGCTCTGCAGCTTGAACTGAATTACACGTAATGAGGGCATTTGTTAAATAACAGGTCCTTTTAGGGTATGTCAATGCTTTCAGGTTTCTTTCCATAGACCTTTCCTTGGATAAAATATCTCACAATCTTTATTCTAGTCACATAAAATATTTATGCATGTCTTTTTCTAAGATGAGTGAAGAGAGACATTCTTTATGAAAAGGGGGGAGCAACGCTTAATATGTTTCCCGTTTTGTATATTGAAATTAAATCTAATAAGTGTTTTACATTTATTTTATTCCTATATTGCCTTCTAAATTGCATGTGCGTGGAAAATTTAGAGACCTTTGCCTCTCTCGATATCTCATTTCTTTCTTTCCAGAAACTAACATATCTTGGTATTGCCATTACTCTTTCTCCACCACAACAAAATAACTAATGTAATTTTAACAACATTCTGGTGCTACTTTTTCATTATATGGTTAACAACAACTCAAGGTCAGGGAGCAATGTTTTGTAGGGAGGCACTTCCACTGAAGGAGGCAGAATTGCTTAGAACATTTTGCTTTGCAAAAAAAGCAAATTACAAGTATGACTATAAGGGTAGACTGAAGGAAAAAGAATATTTCTCATAAATTTTCTCTGGAAACCCAACTTCAGAGGTGACTAGATGAGCTTGTCCTAAGCCCGCTTCTCTCCCCCAAAGCATGACTGAAATGCACATAGTCTTATGCCCTTTGCTCAAAGATGAAAACTTGAAGCTCTAAGAAATACCATTTCCTGATCATTTGGAACCTCCCTGAACTCTGTGGCTCCTTTTGCCTTCCTGGAGGGGCCAAAACTCACACTGCAAAGGCTGTGGGCTTCCCTGTCACCTCGCATGCCATCCCCACTCACAATGAGTTCTAGTTCCTCCTCGTGCACAGCTCAGCAGACAGCACCCCTGCAGCCCTGCCCAGGCCACCTCTGCCACCCAAACCTGCCCATCTCCATTTTATATAGCATTAAAAACATTCTCATTTTGCTAATTTCGTAGTAAGTGCGTGTTTTGAAACTGAGGCAGAAAGAGGATATAATAGCTATGAGAGAAACAGCTGCCACTGTGAAAAACGTGGTGCCAAATCCACAGGTTGAATTTCAAACATGAAGAAAATGTGTGTGACTCCAAGAGTTTCAGCTGTGGGGAGGAGCAACGGCTGCTGCTCCACTCTGCTGTGCTGTCGTTCCCACAGTGGGTGAATAAAAAATTTTTAAAAGCCTTCATTTTGTTTTAAGTCTTTTGTGTACAAATTTTGCAGGGTGACTCCCAGCTGTTGTAGGTGGAGCCCTTCTGAGCAACTGCTCGCCTTGTAGAAGCTGTCACTTATGAAATGTTCTAGTGTATCTCCCTTTGATCACAATGTTTTCAGTGATGCTCTCTTCAAACAGTAGCTGCTACATACACCGATCATCTTAAAGAATACTTTTTTAGGCCTATTTTATGCTTTTATAGTGTGGGGAAAGAAGATGGCTTCAAATTTTACAGTATTTACACTTTTGCATGTGGCATTGCCTCTTTTAGTTACTACTCTCCCACTGTTAATTACTGAATATTTTATTTCCTCTTTGGCTGCTATCAGGAATAGGGCTGAAGTCTTTCTAGGACTCTGGGAAGTTTTTCTCACTTATTCAGGGGCCATTTTCCATTTGCAGTTTGTATTTTGTCTCCTGCTCACCTGCCATCCCTGCAGCAAGGGTAAGGCACGGCCACCTGCACAACCTGAGAGGATTATGGGGGCCCCAGCAAGGTCTGGCACCTCCATGACATCAGCATCCTGGCATCAAAATTTGGCTATTTGTTTAAAATTAAATCCTCCATTTTTCAATCCTAAATTTGTGCTTACTGACTTGTAGGCTAAATGACCTCTTGGAGTAAGAGGAGAAGTATGGAAGTAATAAGGAGCTGATGTGTCACAGCTGTTACATCCCCACTGTCTCTGCTCTACTTTTCGTTCCTTTACCCTGTGCATTTTGACAAAACCAGCTTCCGCTTTTGTGATGAGAGCCCCCAGAGCTGCACGTGATGCCCAGGCAGATGCTGTTCTTTTTCTCTCTGCATCCACTCTTGTTTGAGAAGATGATTTTACGGGGTGGAAGGTGTGGTGCTTGTTAGCTCATACCTTACACAGACTTGGTTAAATAGTCCCACCCTCCCGCTGCCTACAACACATGTGACGTTATGTCTGTTGCAGACAAATTATCCTGAATGTTAAACTTTTTTTGCTGCCATTCTTTACTTGCAGGGTCTCAGAAAGCACCAGAACACGAGCTATAGATGCTGTGGTTTTGTTTTGTATGATGAAGTCCCTTGAGCCTCACATGCCTTGCACCTAAGCAGAGCCCAAGGAGTCCACCGAGCTGCTCAGGAGCAAAAAAAGAGTATTTTAAGCCTCTGCCTTTGTTTTTTGCCGTGTTCTTTATCCTTTGCTGTCCGGTGCTTGCAAACCCAGAAATATGCTGTGGCGACTTGCTCTTCCCCTCCCATGCCTGCTCAGAGGGGGCTGCCCCAGGGGGGTGACAAAGTGCTGCTCACACAGTTCCCTGCGCCAGGGCTGCTCCCAGTGCCTGTGCTCACCCTCCGCAGCCCGGGCTAAGGGCAGCCCGCGGGAAGGGCGCTCCGCTCGCATGCTCATCGCCTAAAACCGAGGTGTAAAACACCTGTCCTGCAAGCACAGGCAGTTCCTTTTACTCTGATGTCTCCTGGAAATAACTGGGCAATACAGTAAAAAGGAGAGGCATAAATACTGCATAGCATCCTTATATATTCACTCACTTACCTTGCATCTCTCTTTTGTATTATTTTGTAGCCATCATATAAATATAGGAATTTTTCCTTCCACTGCCATCCACATCTTTTACTTTATGTTGCAATAGACTTGGAAACCACTTGGGGGAACTTTTCCTATTGCAGTTAATTATACATAAAAGCCTGTATTATTAAAAATACCTACTCATCTGAATCAGCTGCTTTTTTGAGCACTGCATATCACAGAAATCCAGAAGATTTCACTAAGAAATGTCAAATACTTAGGACATTTGCAGATAAAGCATTCTTTAGATTCGTTACTCTGATTGTATAGTTTGGGAAAGTTTGGGTTTGAGTGAGTGCCTAATTGAGCATTGAACTGGCACTGAAAGACCTCTTTTAAAGTCTTAAACTATATCGTGACCTACACAAACGGGGAAATGTTATTTAGTTGCCAAATAGGACCTGGTGGTGCTGTGAGCCGTTAGGGTAATGTCGTGATAGAAATTGTTCAGCACAGATCAGTGCAGATGTGGTATGGATTTTCCCTCTTGTAACTCCTTTATTTAAAACAGCGTTCGGCCCCTGCTGGGCAGGAGGTCCGAGAGGAACGGGCGCGGAGGGGCGCGGAACGAGAGCGGAACGGGCGCGGAGGGGCGCGGAACGGGCGCGGAGCCGCAGAGCCGCCGCGGCGCCACCAGGGGGCGCCCCGGGCCGCGGCCAGCCTGGAAACGCTCCCGAAAAACCCGAAATTCCCGAATTCCGCCTGCCGGGGCGGGGCCGCGCCTCCCGCGAGCACGGGCTCCACGAGCATCCTCCGAGCTCGGTTTTCAGTGCTAAATGGCACGGCAGCGCTGTGCGGTGCTGCCGTGCCCGCGCACGGCGGGGAGTTTGCAGGGGAGTGCCCCGTGCCCGCCACTTGCAGCCCTTCCTCTGCCGGTCACTGCCGCTTTCCGCGCTCCCGGTCTCCAGCCCGGCTGCAGGACCCGGCACTGCCCCCGTGTCTCTCGCCCATCATTCCATTTTGCCCGTCGAATGATCCCCTCTCCTGCCCGCCCCGCTGCTGTGTGCAGCCTTGTCCGGCCAGGCTGCCCGGAGTCAGGTACCAGGATCACGGCATTTCCCGGATACCAGGATCACAGCATTTCCCGGATACCGGGATCACAGCATTCCTCATGCTGTGATTTTTTTCACAACACACCAACGCAGTAATCCAATACGCTTCTAGCAACGGCAGGAATCAAAGATTACTCAGTATGAGGCCCAGTCACGTCCCTTAATGCCTCAAACTACATCTAAGTCTAGGAACAGCTTTACTTAAAACAAATGGACAATTAAGGCCTTAATTTATGCATTTTTACAAATATCTAAATCCCTTTACCTGTGGCAAATCCTGGGAACATCTACGTATGTTCCAGTGAAACCAATGGAGCTAGGTCCAGGGCTGAGGTTAAGCATTGCAGCTGGTTGCTATCCAGGTCTCGGGCCCTGTCATCTTCCTCTTCCTCTTCCTCCTCCTCTTCCTCCTCCTCCTCGCCTCATGGGGCCATGAGGGGAAACGCCCTGAGCAGAATTTTTCTTTGTGCAGATGTTGAATTCTGTGGCAGGGGCACCAGTGTCAGTCCCTGGGCAGTGCCCAACGTGCAAGTGACTGGAAGAAACTAATGGATCTGTGTGAGAAGGAAAGAAGAGAGAAGAGGAGATGCAAGGTGAGAAGAGGAGAAGAAAGGGAAAATACAGAAAAAAAAAAATGAAGAGAGAAGAGAAGAGGCGAGGCTGTTCCAAGAGCCTGTGAATATCTTCCAAGAGCCTTGTCAGAGGAAGCCAGAGGGATCACCAAAGTCTGTTGCTCCCTCCTGCACCCCCCAAGGGAGAGACCAGACCTGCAAACAGGTGCAAGGAGTGATAGTCCCAGAGGACTTTGTTAGAAGTCTTTCTAACAAAGCCAAAAGGTAATTCTCCAGCATTGAAAACAGGAGACTAAATGCAACACATATGTGCAAAGGTAATTCCAGTATTTATTTTCCATTTTCCTTTTTAGGTAAACATAAGGAAGTTCTGATGTTCACTTGCAGAAATCATTGCTCCCCTGGGAAGTGTGTACCTGCAGTGTAGCTGAGACATCTCATGGCCCTGTGTTATTGAACCCGAGGCACCCTGTGGTGCCTAAGTGCTGTTGAATAATCTGGGGGTGTTGTGTCAGCTTTTTAAAGGCAGGAGAGCATTTCTTTAGGCTGGGATGAAAGGCTTTAAACCACAGCCACCGATGCAAAAGAGACTCACTAGACCTCACCAACAGCCACAAGTGGGGGAAAAGGTCCCCAGAGGGAGCAGGGAGGAGGCTGGGCATCAGCAAGCACACACATCCTTTTAGAGAAGGGAGGGTTGGAGAGCTGGGAGGAGGAGTATCTGTCACTTTGCTGCTATTTTAGCACTCTGCATCCAGCAGCCAAGCTGATCAGAAGCAATCAGGACGGGGGTTTGATGGCCTAAACTGCTGCTTCTGTGGAAAGTGCATTTCATCTGTGTCCCAGCTGCCCACCTGTGGGAGATGCTCTGAGAGAGGGACATGCACACAATCACCACGGAATATTCGGCCCTCTAGGCTGCTGCTTTCCTTGCTGAAGCCATAGCAGCACTGTATGTATATATAGTTATTTTTAAAGTTGGGTTCTTTTGATCTTGTGGTCTCTGTCAGGTCATTGGATAAACCTTGGGCAGAAATCTGCCCTGTAAAGGCTTGGCTTTGACTGGACCATCAGGGGATTTCTGCCCAGGAAAAACAACAGATTGGCACTTGGTATCTCCCTGGTGTGACTTTACACAGTTAACAGGAAGCAAAAAAATTACCATGCTGGAGCTCAGAGGCCCAGAGCTGCCTGACCAGCTCTTACCAGGATTCCAGCTTTCCCAGTAGCACTGGGAGAACTGGCAAGAAACTCCTCAGCTTCTGACTAGGACATCTTGAGCTTGAGGATTTATATCACCTTTTGAAATGTTTGAGTCACAGCAAACATTATTTCTATTATGACAAATTTTTGAATAGAGATTGAAATGATAATTTTTCTCCTTGCTGTAGGAGTACACGTTTTCCTTTGCCTCCTAGTCTAGAGGCTTAGGGTTGCCTGGTTACTCTGACTCAGAAACTCTGTAAGGTGTCTCTTGGTGAAGGAGCAGATACAATTTGGCAATTAGAGAAGCTTGATTTGTCATCTAAATGTAGAAATCCTTAGGAAAAAATAACCATTTGAAGAGCAGTTGTACAGAATCCACAGCGAGAAAACTCTCAGAACATACCTCAGTACTGAACATTGCTGGTTTGCTTATTGTAGAGGCATGAAGGTCATTAATAACATATGCAATAATTATGAATGTTTTTCAGTGTTCAATTAATAGAATCCTGTTCATAGCATATATGAATTGCAAATGTGATCAGAAAAGCATTTTTGTTGAAGAATTTCCCCATGGACTAGTGCTATAAAAAGACTCCATTCAGCCAGCAATCTGTTCATCTTGGGCTGGAGTTAAAGGTACACGATAGATTCAGGACAGGGCCCCAGTGCAGCCAGCACAGCAAGCTAGAGCGTGTCTTATCTGCTTGAGTGTGCATGTGGCTACCTGTATATTTATATATAGCACACGCGTGCCTGCAAACGTGTGCAAATGTTCTTACAATTCTACATTTGTGCTAATTTGGAAATTTGTGATTGTAGGGATGATTTTATTTTGCCAAGTATTTCCTTTAGAACTGAAGCCATGTTGTTTCAATAGTTGCTTCATAGATGCCCTTTAGTTGTTTGCATTTTGATGCATCAGAAAACACTTAAAGAACAAGGAGAGTCATTTAATGGTTGGGGAGGTGAAAAATGTTTGATGAAAAAGTCAGATCTGTGGACCAACAGTTTTGCTATCCAGGGAGCAGAAAGGTTCAGCTAGCATAAACTCTGAAAGGTCAGCATTTGATTTAATGAACTGAACTTTCAAGACAAGCAGCGTTTTCATACAGGATATCCCCTCAGGCTTGCTTTATTCAGACAGCAAAAAATGCAGAACAAATAGAATGACAAAAAAGTCCTGGTTTGTGTATCTTACACCATGTTTTTAATCAAGTGTCACCACTATACACTTCTGATTAAATTTTGGATACCTCATGCTGTATTTAGTAGGGGCAGGGCGCTACATGTTTCCTTTATAGCCTGATGTTATGCTCAGTACCGTATCCTACATCACCAGGATCTGAATCATTGTCTGCAACTTCTGCACCACGTCTGCTCACAGACTCACTTTGGACACGGCCCAGTTGCAGTGGGCTTAAACACCTCCATGCTGTCGGGATCTCCCACTTTTCAGTCTGCTTTTTTCAGCACTTAAAATGCAATGGCTGTAATAGGGAAACAGAAAGCCACAGGTGTTTGCCCTTAGTATTAATATATAGGGATAACTCAGGAAAAAACATACATCACCCAGGGTTATTTTCAGAGGTATATAACTTGTTGTAATAATAATTTTAAACGTGAAACGGTGAAACTGTTAGGTAGTCATGATATCATGAGGTTCTTGCCAGAACTTTGACAAAGAAAAATTGTGACTCCCTTACATAAGTTTGTTGGCTTTTTGTGGTTTGGGATTTTTTGTTTGTTTTTCTTACCAGAGTCAATTGCAGTTAATGAAACAATCGTAATACATGTATTTTCAGCCAGGCACAAGGTAAGCCTACAATATTCTCTACAGGAAGGGTATGTAAGCTGCTTACTAAGTACTGTGGGGAAAGTACAATAAAATGAGATCATTTGCAGATAACACTGCCCTCCACAAATATTTACATTAAAATATGAGAAATAGAGAAGAGTTCAGGAAGCCTTACTGCAGCAAAATTGCGTGAGCAGTGAGGTGGGAGATGTCATGCAGAGAGTGGAGGTTGGCAGGAATAATTGGAGTTTATGTTAATCTGCATTAGTACTGCTGTTAAAAACTAGGTTTGCAGTTCAGGTGCCTGAGGGGGATCATGGGTGGCCTGTGGTAGTTCCTCTCCTATGCTCCCTGAAGGGCCCTCCAGACCCCACAACCTCCCAGGACAGGCAGGGCCCCAAGCTTGGCAGTGGCTTTCCTACTGCTCAGCATGCAGAGGCAGCAGGGAAGCGAACAGGGAAAATCAGATTAGGAAGAATCACAGAATGGAAAGGAAAATGGCATAAGAGATTGCACTGAGAGTTTGTTGTCGCAGATCACATATTGTCAATCTGTGGCCAGAAAAAGGAATTAAAATCTGGTCACCACAACAAAGCAGGATTTAACAACAGGAGAGTGAACGTCAGGATAGAGATATTGTGAGTGAGGGCTACCTCCTGGCAGGCTGCTTGTTCTAGAAAGACCTATGAAAGCAATGACGACCTATTTGTGTCCTCCCTCTAGGATTCTCCACTTGGCTCCTTTCTGAGTCAGTCTGCTGGGTCAGAGGTGTATTTGAGTTTCTTTATTAAGGTTCACTCATGTTTAACATTATTATTCCAACCACTATGACAGTTTTGACTGGTATATCTTATGTTCTATTTTCTGAAGATAATATACATGTTAACTCTTGGAGCCACAAAATAGAAGGAATTTCATTAACCTATTTTGTATGTTTTCACTGACCTCCTGTGTGCAATGTAATTTGTCTATACAGATCGTTTATTTAGGAAGACTTTAAAGAGAAAACTGCAAACCAGAGATACATTATATTTTTATTCCTGTCTGTAAAAACTATTTATTTATTAAGAATTACCTTTGTCTTGAGTGAGAAAATGGTCTCACATCTTTTACCAGTCATATTTTGACTTACAGAAATGGCCACAGTGAAGAGAGATATTGCATTTCCAGGTTGTCTTTCTCTAGCAAATGACCCAAACATGGTATTCATAGGATTTTGGTACTCCCTATTGAAAGGGAGGAAGGAAGCAATAACACCCAAGTGGAAAGCCCAAGGATAAGAAGGATCTGTTTTTACCCCAGACTTCTCACAGCAATCAAGTACTTCTTTGTAACATGGCAAGTATCATGGTACTCCAGGAAGATTCATTTAACAAAACCACCTGAAATATACACAAACACCATACAGAAAAAAACTTTCAGATTCAAACTCGGATGTAAAAAATTACAGAGAAATAAAGAAAACACAGTGGAGAGGAGGCTGACTTCTCAAGCCCTGAGGGACCTATAGTCTCCTATTAGAATTAGGTAAATAATTACATTACTTTTTAATTATAAATATTTTTTTTAAAATGGCCTCAGTGTTGGCCTAAACTGCAGCCCTTGGAACAATCAGGCTGGTGGCAAGCTGCTCTTTCCTGCATTTCTTATTTAATTTTAATACAAGAAAAGGGATTTTATTATTGCTCTTTCCTGCCTAATGAATAGTCAAAGTTTTCCACATATTTGGATGGAAACATGCTGGGATGAATGTTTTTCCCTAGTTTATGCGCACTATTAATGCATTCACATATGAGTGCATTCACAGCCTCACAGGGGAGTAACATTAGTTGAGGCTTAGAGAAAGAATAAATACATTAATAAGAGACAGTTGTAAATACACATCCACATACATAGCTGTGAGGTTCTGGCCTCATAATTGGAGATCCTTTTTACAGATTTATCCACAGCCTGGTACACTTCTGGCTTCCTACTGTGAATTAGTTTACCCTTTTTTAAAAGTCACTTTGTTACCTATCTGGTGCATAATATTAATGACGTTCTCAGCAAATGAGGAGAATGATAAACACCAGTGATGACGGAGAAATAATCAAGGATCAGGAAGTTTCTAATGGGAAAATGGAGCCTCCCACAGAGAATTCTGCTTAAAATATCATCTTTTACTAATTGGTACAGTCACTGGTGTTGGAGATGTTGTTGTTTTGCACCTGATTTAAATAAAGTTCAATGAATACTTAAATCAGACTAGGAATCTGAAGTGCTTATTGTGGGGTTTTTTTCTGAAAGAATGTTGTAAAAAGAGTATTTTAGAGATGCCGAAAACTCAGCAGCTAACATCAGTGATGCCCCAGCTCTGTGGGAAAGGGCTGGAACAGTGCAGTTTCATATTGTTAGGTGGCCTAAATACTCACCCAGGTATATCCACCTCTGCATGAAGGAAAGATTTTGATGATTGCCTGAATTGTTACTTCCGAGAGACCAGTGCTACTGGAAAAGGAGGAGGAGATGAGAAGAATTAACTCACCTGGGCAGTGAAAGGGTCCTTATGAAACCTGCAGTGGGGTGGGCATGGATGTGTAAGAAGACTCCTGAAATGTAGCTAAGTCCAGGCTGAGTTTCCCAGGCTCCTGTGAAGGATTAAGTGCACGTTGCAGTGGATTTTCTTGTGTGTGAAGCTGTGAATGCAGAGTGACAATATTCACACAGGACCCCTGGGACCCTGGAATCCATTCCTGACAAAAAGTAGGCTGCATGTATGTGTTGCTGCATGTAGGAGTTAGCTGCTTCTCTGCCGTGCAAATATCCTCCTCAAAGTTATTTTTGTATAGCCACTCTTTCTCTCAGTATGTGCAAAGCCTAAAGTTTTAATTGCCTATGATGTTTGAGCCTTTAGGATTCATGCTTTTATGATCCTCTTTGCAGCTATTTATTTCATACAAATTCATGTAAACAAAAGCTGATCTTTTCCAATTAATAAAGTCCCTTCATTTAAGTAAGGAAACTAAAGATACACATTCCTATCAAGGAACTATTTATTTCAAATGTTTTCCTGCATTATTACTTAAGGGTGTAGGAGGAGGAGGAGAGGGAGGGAATACATTTCTCTCTGATTCAACCACAGAGGTGCAAAACCTAAGTGAAGCCACCCCTCCAGCTCCCTTCCTAGCAAACAATGGTTCTTGGACACAGTTTTAAGATCACTTTTTCATCTCATTGTTGACTTTCTCAGCGTTGTTGACTTCCTCAGCACTAACTTTGAGGAAGAGAACTAATGCTACACAGAGATCTGGCTTAGTGGGAAATGGCAGCAATAGCTACAGGAAGCTTTTTTGTGCCTTTCTGAAAGCAGCATATCAAAGGGTAAAAGCTAAGCTACAGAGGATGCTTATTGTGCCAGGACAATAGCACAGACACCCTCGCTTGAGATGGCTAAGGTTTATTTCTCATGAAGCCTTTCATAATGCTGCCAGAAAATGCCATCCCATTGAATGTTTTGATGACAATGTACTGATGTACCTTTCCTCAGCAGGAGCTTCTTGAATTCATAATGTACACGTGGTCAAACAAGAGACAGCAATGCTCCAGGATGATGCAATGATTTCCAAGCTGCAGCCACTCTCCCCAAATTTTTTTAATTAAGCTTGAAAAAAACCCACATAAGCAATAATGATACTCTCCACAGAACGGGGTTTTTACCTCTGGAGCTCTCCTTAGTCCATCCCTAATGGCAACATACTGTGTGTTGACTCAAAGTACAGATATCCCGGAGAAGCTCTGTCAGGAAGAAGGAAGTTGGATTGCTGTTGCTAGAGGGGCAGAGCTGGGGTTTCCAAGGTATTTTAGTTAAGCATTGCTTTACTTTCAGAAACGCTCATATTTTAGATTTTAAAAAGAGGCTAAATTCTTAAATTGCTACAGGTTTTCTTGTAACTTCAACATTGTAGTTCTCTTCAGGCTGCCTCCCTATATGATGAACTTTAACCATGTTCAGTACAATCCTAAGAACACAGTATATTTATTGTCAGCATCAATCAAGACTAGAGCTGCAATACCATAGTCATCTATGACACTCATCTACAAATGTACATGCATTTTGTCCATTGGTAACCTCTGAATGGGAAAGTTAGCACCATCAGAACCTTCCTCTACTCTGGAAAAACCACTGCCAGATAGGACCAAATAAACCGAGACAGAAGCCGGCTTGGATTAGCATCTCATGCCAGAATACATTAGAGTAGATAGGCTTCTTTTTACATTAAAGGATTTCTAGAACAAGGCTGATGTTTCAGAGCTTCTTGGTATTTCAGTCTCTCTTCTAAAGGTCTGCCTGCAAAAAGCAGCAGTTCACTCCATAGTGACTCACTTTAGTGGATAGAAGACAGAAAACCTCCCCAACAGCACTTCATTCTGAGTCACAGTTTTCCAAAGTAGCATTTATTCAATGTACATGGACTGACTGTCATCTTACTTGATCAATTAAATTCTGGAGCATTGCATAAACATCACTGAAGAAAGGTACAGCCTGATGGATTTGCAGCTACAGTGGTGATGGGATATATCTGCATAACAAGAAAGTTACCGTGCAGTGCCAGCCTCCTGCTTTTAGAGCTTTTGGTTGGAATTTTTAAAAATAACTGCTGTTACATGTCAGGGTCTTTAGGCAGCATCTAGGAAATAAATCAGCGATAGCTGGATATAGTTGTGTATGATTCTGTGTCTGCTTATGTATGTATTTAAATGCACATATATATATATATACACCACACATACATACACATACATGTATATATATTATATATATACAAACACATGCACAAACTATTTTTCCACATAACTTGCTATGCATTTTGGTTGGCTACTCATGAAAGTATGGTACAAGAGAGAGCTTGGAGACTCTTGGCAGACAGCTGTGATCCACTGCTGGCCGCCTACTGTCGATTCTCCCAGATGGATTCTGGCTGAAGTCAAAGCAGCCTTCATGGGCAGGAGGGCACAGCACAGTGAGGAGCCCGGGGTGGCCAGGAGCCAGGTGGTGAGGGACTGCAGGCACAGGGACAGCACAAAGAATAAAGACTTCACTCACCTACTGACAGCAAACTAATTGCATTGGTGCAAACTTGAGACTCCCACAAACTTCTGTGAAGCGTTTCAAACGCATTCGAAATAAGATTAAAATGGATGACTATCATCCTGGAATATCAGGGGAAAAAAATTACAGTATACCCACTAAAGTTCAATGAAACTTAGCAATTACAGTTATTGACAAACCTGACATACAAAGGTGTTTTTACTCATAATTAAGTAGCAATTTTGGGAAGAAAATGTGGCTTTCTCAGTAAACACAATGGTGGTGGCTTTTACCCCAATTAAATTTTAGACATGTACATTGTCAGCGTTGCTGTTTGAACTTGAACCTCCACATCCTTCGAGTTCAAGAGAGAGAAGTTAGTACCATCACAGAATCATTTAGGTTGGAACAGATCCTTAGGATCAAGTCCAGCTGTTGACCCAGCATTGCCAAGTCACTGTCCCCTAAGCACCACATCCACACATCTTTTAAATATCTCCAGGAATGGTGACTCTACCACTTCCCTGGGCAGCCTGTTGCAAGAAATTTTGGGGGGTGTTTTATTTGATGCCTTAGATATGGAGTTTAAGAGGAGACTAATTGTGTCCTAGAATCCATCAACTTTATTGATTCAACGTCTGTAAAGGGGACCCAGGGAGACTCACAGAGATGTTGGCTCTTACTCAGATGGATACTATTTTGGGGAGTCTTCGCAAAGTAAGTTGGTGATACTTCCCAGGTTTCCTCAGTTCCCTCCCTCATCCCTCCCACACATCTTTCATGGTGGAGGTCTCTCTTTTGCTGCTTTTTTCTCGAACCCCTGCAGCACACGAAAATCATGGCTTCTCTTGGTTCCCAGCATAGATTTGGCTGGAATGTGGTGTGAAGGGGGCTCTCTCGGTGAACCATTGTGATCTGTACAGCGGGTGTGACAGAAAGCTCCATTTCACCTGCCTGCACTGGGCTCAGCCCCTTCACCAGGTTGTGATGCCACCCCCCCCCGTTAGCTGTGCGAAAGAGGCGAAAGGAGCCTCTCTGCACACTGTGATGACAGAGCACACCCCAAGGCTGCGGAGTCCTGCTGCCGTTCAGAAACATCTGGTGCCATTATCGCATTCCTGAATGAAGACATTGACACGGGAGAGCTGTCCTTGCACATTTAAGCAGTGTTAAATAGAGGATTTAAGTAAGAAAGGGTTTGGAAGGAGGTCAGGTCTCATCCGTGTGTGGCTCTGGTGTCTGTTCCTTGAGTCAGTGAGGCCACTGGGGGGACATGGAGTCATGGTGCGCGAACACGGTGCATTACTGATGCAAATAGTTTACTACACTGATGGTTGCTATGGACTGCAGCTATAATGCAGGGCAAACCACAACATTCATGCACAGAGAAACGCATGGATATTCATTTCTCAAAGAAAGAATGATATTTTGTTGAGTGGTGTAGAAGATTGGCTTCAACGGCAAGCAGACCAGCTATGTATCTTGGGAGGTGTGATCACACCACATATATCACACTTGTGCTATGGCATATAAGTTTCTGAGGAAGAGAAAGAACTGAAATGGCTAAATAGATGTGCTGATTTACCTCAGTGATAAGTGACATTTCAGGGGCAGAACAAAGGGGTGGTTGGATCTCTGAGTGGGTTGGAGTATGATGTACAGTTTTTACCCTCACCATTGATACAGTGAATCTCAGCCGCTCCTCATAACTTCACAGTAGCTGTCCAGCTCTCTGCACTTGTTTGTGCATAGAGCATCTTTAAAGCCTCACCTCATATTAAGCATGACCTGCCACAATATTAGCATTATAATCCATACACTTCATGGATATCCATTCTCACTGTCATACAGATTTTCAACCTTAGTAGATTATAGACCCCAAATTCATCATATCCACATTTAATGGTTTCCAGTGCTGGAATAATACTGTACTACCTAGCACTTCGTGCCTATGATTAATAGCCTTAATATTCATCTCACTATACACATGTGTTTTACCTGATACTGATTGTATGCTGACTCCCTTAATTTCAGTAATTTAGGGTGTTATTTCAATGTTTAAAAACTATATCAATTTCAAGTGAAATTGCAATCCATATATTATTTAAGTAATTTTAAGCTTCCAGTCACTTTACATGACATCATTTCAATTACATCCTTGATCAATATAGAGAGCATTTACTCATAAAAGAGAATGAGTTAGTCAGATGTACAGAGTTTTCAAGGTCACTATATTGTTAATAAAACTTGTTAACTGACACAGGCATTAGTCATAAAGCTGAGTAAATGTAATGATTAAGCCACTCACAGCTCCTCACCATTGTGTTATATCCTGTCTTCTAAAGAGAGAATTTTTATTGTGGGGCCTAATTTAAACCTACTTAAGTCAGTGGAAAAACTGCCTGTGGCTTTGCTGGGCTTCCTATCAGACTGCCACTAAATAACAGAAGCACACTCATGAAAGGAGCAGACAACAGGCTGGTAACTCAGGCAGACTCCTACACATCAGCTCCTGGCACAGTCTTTAGCTGTAACGTTCGTCTCAGCAAGACAGATGGAGCTTGACCAAGCTCTAGGTGGAACTGTAATTACATTTTATTTCTTCAGACACCTCTTACTGCAGAAAGCACAACATTTTCCCTGCTGCAGGAAGAGTGGAATAGTTGTTGTTTGAACTTGTTGGGGGGGTTGGCGGTAGGCTGGTACCCATTTTCTGAATGCAAGGGACCAAATGAAACTATACATACAACATGCAACCATACAAAGTGTGCAATAAACAAATGATCAGGACCCAAATGGACACATTTCAATGTAATGAAAACCCCACTCAGCTCCTGGGACAGATCACAACAGATAAAGCTCCCTTTTAATGATAAGAAGTATGTTATTTCTGTGTACGTGACCACTCGATACCGAATACTATCAGGTCCTTTGCATTCTGTTTAAAAGTGAAGGATTTTGTCTGGACTGTGTCTGTTCTGCCTTACTCAGTCACCAGTGATGTAAGATCAGGCATTTGAATTACCCTTGCCTGATGAAAAGTTGGGAGGCTGGAAAGAAGACTAAGGCATTGGCAGTGCCAATATGTACAATACAGGATGAATCACGTCCTATGTGGGAACCCACATCTCACCTAGTATGAGACATCTTGGATACCTCTAAATCTGAGACAGTCATCCTAATCTCCCTCAGAAAATGGAAAGATGGCAACTACCTCCTGTAGGCACTGTCTTTAGCGCGAAAGGAATTACGTCATAGACTCCAGGGAATATACTGAATAAGTTTCCATTGACCATACAAGGGCCCAAAGAAGAAGCACCTACATGTGGGTTTCTAAATGGGGAGATTAATTCAAGGCAGTCCCAAACATCCAAAAGCATCTGCTGGGTACCACAAGGCAAGAGAAACACCCAGTTGCCAGTACACGATGCCACCAAAATGGGCAGAATCCCTGCTTGGCAAGGCCTAACCACTGCAACACACACCTGAGGAAGCTGAGTCTGCCACAGACACTGAGGGAGCACAAAACCCTTCAATGAGTAGACTGTACACTGCAGTGCCATGTCAAAGCCCCCTGTAGGGCTGCAAACAAGAGAAAATGTCCAGTTAAGTGGACAACTTGCTAACTGCAGCCACACTTATGACATGTATAAAAGGTGTCTACTGACTCCAAAGAGCAAGGCATTAAATTCACTGCAAAGTAGCAGGAGACAGGAAGTACCTCATCCAGAAAGCTGATCTGGTTAGGAGCAGCAAGACAGAGGAGTCTGGCATTACATAGAGCTGGGAAAAGCAGAGCGTATGAACAGTATCATCAGAATGTCACACAGCAGAGGGACAACAGCAGCAAGGTCAAAGGACTCCTCCTCCTGGTAGCAATAATAACAAGGGAGCATGCAATACAAAATCCAAGACACTCGAAGGATGTATCTGGAAGGTGCAGCAGAACAGCAGCAGAGACTTTGTCCTTCAGTGTGATTCATTTATCAGCACCACAGCCCCTGCTACAGCCAGCCGCCACTGAAACAGCTTTTTATAAACAAAGCAAATCCTAATCCAGCATGGTCCAAAGAAAGGAAAATCCTGAGTTTGGGAGCTGGACCTGAAAGAAGCAGCAGTCTGTGCACATGGCTACATTGCTGTCAGCAAAGCATTTAGAAAAAGGAGCTACAGAATTCTCTTAAGAATCTGTATTTTATGTAAGTAAACAAGCATGGAGCCTTCCTACATTATTGTAGAGTTCCTGGTTCATGAATCACTATGGATACATGCAGAATTTAGTTTCATCGACAGAATGATTTTAATAATTTAAAATTATTTTTATCTCTTTTGTATTCTACTTTTGCCCGAAAAATACCCTTTATGGATCTTTAACAATATCTTAATAGGCAAATATAGCTGAAAAACTGAGGAATGTTTTTTTTTAGTGTCAGTGATGTGTTCATTATACTCACGTGATAGTCATCCCTCTTCCTCTTTTGCCTTTGTCTTTGTCTTCCCATAATCGTAGGCTGTAAAGACTAAAAAAAGAATAAAATTGGCACTTAATTTTGCATGTGCATTTTTGTACAGTTCCCAGCACAACCTAAATTGATGCATGATGCTGTCACTCCTGCCTGTGCTGCTCGGGGAATCCAGAAAGTGTGGGGAGGATGAGGCAGGGGGGGTTTTATCAGGTGGGCAGCAGAGTCTGGAGCAAAACACATGTCCATGGCGAAAAGAGAACACAGAGCAGATGTCAAGGTGAGGGGTGATGAATGTTTGGGATGTTAGAATGGAGCACATGGGTTTTGTTAGCTGAAATGGTTTTGAAGCTGAAATAATAGGAAAAAATAGGGGGCTTTAGCAAAGGCACAAGCACAGACCTAGTGGAAAAGGCAGAGGAAAACTGTAACACAAAGCTTCTGTGCCTGATGGAGAAGCTGAGAATAAAAGACAAGGAAGTATGTGGGAGAGATGGGGTAAATAAGATTTTTGAGAACACCTAAATTCTTAGGGCTTCTAAGTGTCTCTTGTTTTCAGTGTCCTACTTGGAAGCAACAGGTTAGGCTGACAAATCCCCCTGAAGGAGAAGAGCTCCAACCAGGCTGAGCAAGAGCTGGACATCAGGCATGCAAAAGGGGTTATAAAATAAACATGCAAGTCTAGGCGACATCTGTGCATCTGAGCCAGTGTTGGTACATGAGCTCCTTGTGATCACTCTTTGTAAGAGAAAAGGAGGAGAAAATGAAGCCCTTGAAGGAGATCAGTAGAGAACACTAGAAAGGAGGATCAGGAAATACACCTAAAGCTTTCTTCAAGATCTGAGTTTACTACGCATGACAGCTGTGACAGTGACATTAAACACAAACAAACTGGATGATTACAACAGATTTGATCTCCGCATTGTGCCACAACTTACTTTTCTTCTGAGCAGAGTCAGCTCTGTTTAACAGAGCCCAGCCATTTTAGTTAAGGATGTGAAGAGGAACAGCCTTTATTTATTTGAATTTACCTGGCTCCATGGAATTGAGCAGAGACCTGCTGAAATTAAACAGACACATAAAACTGTACCAGATGTACCAGAGACACAAACACCCAAGACCCTCTGTGTGACATTTGGATAGTATTTGAAGAAGCAAGAAGGATTTTTAATTTGCTCTTCATGTGTACAGAGGAATGCCGCAATAGCACAGCAAGCTGTGCAGGTGGGCAGGGGAAATTCTGGACAACTCCTGCACTGGTGCTAAAAACCAACAAGTATTCATTTCCCACATCTAAACAACTCAGGAGACTGTATTAATTTTAATATAGGAAAAGGTCAGGTCATTTCAGCTTTGAGTTTGTCCGAGTCTTATCTATTTTGCTAAGAAAAAATGCAAATTCTAAAAGAGCCAAGAGGAAATTTCACACAGTATAAAATGGCTTTCATTAACCAAGCTTCCATAACCTGAAAGTTGATAATAACCTGCTTTGTGAATCACTTTTTACTGTCATTCAACACTATATAATCCTTTGTCATGTAGAAGGTAAGGAGCAGTATCATATATGGGCTTCTTAATGCTATCAAAAGTACCTGAAGACTGCAAGATTGTAACTGCATCCTTTTTTCCATTAGTAGGAAGCAGTCAGGTCTTCCTCATATAATGATAGAAAATCAAGGCACAGGAAGCCTGGGAGTCAGACCAGTACCTACGTAAAAAATGTGCCCCTTAATGGTTTGCCAAATATTATATTGGGAATTTACAGCCAGGCAGAAAAGTGGATGAGTGTGGCTTTGTCCTGGTTTGGGACAGGGGGGAGGTATTTCACAAGGACGGCCTTAGTCTGTACGGTACCATGTTTTTTAAAAATAAAGTGGAATGTTTGAAGGAGATGAGGTTAATAGTGCTGCCATCTGCTCAGGACTCGAGCTGGGGAAAGTGATTAAAGGGAGCTGAAGGGAGCTGAACAGCCAGGAGAAAAAGCTGAAAAGAGCTTTAGTTTGCAGCACAATGCTTCTGGCCTCTGGCTGAAAAGAGAGCAGAAGCAAGCATGAGCCGCTGCGACATTTCCAGTGAAAAGGCAAACCTTTTGTACTACCTGCAGGGTGGCAAAGGGCAGTGAGCACCTGGTGGGACCACCAGCTGGAAAGCAGCGAAGCGAATGGGCAGTGGCAGCTCTCGGAATGATGAATGCTTTTTTGTTCCTTAAGAGTTTTGTATCAGGTGGATTGCTGACAGCAGGTTTCTGTTTCCTTGGTATGAATATGAACCAGATCCTGACCTAACACAGGCCAGCTTATTTGCTGGCCTAGTTTGCATGGGCCTGTGGCCTCTGCATCCCAGTCTGGCTGAAAAGGTGTTTATGCTGTCAAAAGTTTTCTTTCCTGTTTGGCTCTAATGACTCATTCCTGGTAGTGTAAAATTAACTCTGGATATAGTCTGTGTGTGGTCCTGTGTGTTGTTACAAACAGTTTCCCATGCCAAGAGTCCACCTGGCTTCCCACCAGCGTGTTTTTCCAAGGGGTTGTACAAGGGCAGGGACACTATCGCTGACTTTGCAGATTTGTTATTGCCATTTGTAAAGATTCGGCACAGCATCAAAATCAATGGTCCAGTCTGTCAGACTGGAGTTTTCAAAGAAGGCACTGAATCCAGAGGGAACTGGAGACTAAATTCCTTCTCTGGTGGCTTTGAAAATCAGTAATTTCTGTGCTAAGAATTAACTTATGGTTTGCCTCTCATTCAGTAACTGATAACCACTTGTCCCCTAAGAAGTCTTCCTTTGGATCATATTAAGTTACAGTAGAAAATATATTTCCCATGTGAGGAGACAACAAAAGAGCAGAAGAAAGTGGGAGCTCTGCTTAAGCAGTCCCCAAAATGCTGCATTGTTTGTTTCGAGTAAATATATTTCCTTCTATAACCTACCTGCTTGACACTTCAAACATGGACACACTTTTGAAGAAACAATATCCACATACTTTACTTCCAGAAAAAGGCAACTTCCTGCAAGGCAAAAGCAGGAACAGCATAAAATGATGCATAAAACCCAAAAATCATAGGCAGGCATGGAACTTTAATATATATGTACGTGTGTGGTTTCTGCACCTTCTGTTGAAATCCATCCCCACTGGGTAATTTTTATCCTTAGTAAAAACTGAGTTTGGGGCAAGAACTACAAGATGCATACTTGTTTCAGCTGAAATCACAAGTATTTTAAATAGATGGAGTGTACAGAGCAGTATTTGAGCAATCATCAGAAATGTACAAGTTTTCTCTAAGCTCCTTAATACTAAAATAATTGGTTCTGAATGTGAAAGTAATAAACAGAATCCTCATGGTTTGGTTTTGTTTTGTTTTCTTCCCCATAAATGCCAAGGTTTTCACATTTTCACTCTCACATTTTTAACAAAATAAAGAATATGCAGTTTTATCTCATCAATTTTTGATTGTTATCTGCTTGTCCATTGTATGGAATTACAATGCTGTTCCCCAGGAATTAAGAATACTATCTACATTTACAAGGCAATGAATAAAACACCAAAGCAAGTAGTTTAGCAAGTAGTTTAGCTTGTGTGTAAAAATGCTTGTCATACATGGATGGGATGGCAAATCCGAAAAACCCAATCCCTACCTAGGCAACGATTGTTTGTAATATGACTTTGCAATTCTAGTTGTAACATAGACAACAAACAGTTGCATGGAAAGGTCATGCAATGTACAATCGCAATCTACAAGTCATCATAAATCCTAGAAGGAGAAATGCATCTAAATGACACCTAGAAAGAAATGAATGTAGCTTTATATTACCAATTCTTACTTACTGCAATTTCGTTGGTCATGAAAACAGAATAAATTATTAAAGTAATCAGAATAAAAATTGCAAAATCTGTATTTTAAAATATTTCACTATTTCTGAAGGAAAATTCCATGAATTGTGAAGCTATTCTTTCTGACTTCAAACACAAATTTTGTGGGGATAATTCTGGCCTTGCAATGGAGCCACTAAGATACAAGTCAAGTTTAGTAGCAAGCTCCTGTAAAAGAATAAAAAAAATCATCACAGAGATAACAAAACTGCTATAAACAAAGAGAACTTGAGATGTTGTAAACTAAAAGCATTAAAGTGAATTTAACCATAAAATACATTGCATACAGAGTAGTACTAGCCAATTTTGCTGGCTTACACAAATCCTGTGCATTTGCCAAGGACATCATAAAACATGATGTGGGAACAGAGCTGGACAGGTGGCTTCTCCAGAGTTGCTGTGATTTTCCTTTGATGATGTCTCCAAGATGACTGCTTTGGAACCACACAGTTCTTACCCCCCCTGCAGCTTAAAAAAAACTTTCATGACAAAGACATCATTATGTGATACTATTTTTAGCATTGAAGTATGTCAAATCAACCTGGCTTTCATTTGTGGTACTGCAGCCAGTCTAAACTCCCTGCCAACACCATCTGTCAAGAAGTACAACTAATAGTGTTCAAACAGAGTCAGGCAGCCTCCACTCTGCCCCGCTTTGGCAACCCTGCAGCATCCAAACCCACCTCACGGCCACTGCTCTTGTCACCTCTGCGGAGCAGCAGGGGAGAGGGTGCTGCAGGGAGCCACCACCACGGGTGTTTGCCAAGCAGAACAGCCAAATACAGGTTTTTAAGTCTACTCCATGATTCAGCAGCATTAAATAAGGGCATGGCAGGTGAACTGCAAGCAGGAGAGCAAGAGGTTGCACATGTGGGCATGACAACCCACGCTGTGGTGGGACCAGAGAGGCATCTGCATTTGCTCTTCCTCTGAACATCTCCCCAAGAGCCAAGAAGCAAAGGCACAGGCAAGCCCTAACTTCACACACATTTTATACCCATAGATCTGAAAGACACCCAGTGGTTTGCATTTCATTAAAAGACTCCATTAAGCAGGCTTAGCAATTTTCTCTTTTAATTACTTCTAAAAGCAGCTACTTGTCTACTGGCAAACCTTGCCTTCTGCAGCTACAAGGCTGCAGGAATGATTATGTGCCTTGTATATAAGGTATGTATATCTATATTATACAGAAGATCATAAATGCACATTTCAAAAATATATATGGCTATTTTGGGTACAATTTTTTCATGCTTTGACACAATGAAAAATTTAACCTAATTCATATAACCAGGAATCTAAAATCTAGTAATTTCACAGTAAAATGTCCAGGGTTTGAATTGTTTGTACACTTCCAGTGACTAAAACAGCTAACTCATAAATAAATGAAAAAGAAAAAATGAGAAAAATAATCTGCATAAATGGAGAGACAATGTTTAATCTTCCAGGTGTTAAAAGAACCAGAAGATTGAATATTGCAACATAATGGCAGCCTGCCAAACCAGTGAAATGATCACTGTCTTTTACTAAATTTCAAGCATTGCTAAAGCTGATTTCCGAGTTGATGAAAATGCTCCTTCAGAATTGGAAAAAGTTGGCTTCAAGCTGTCAGAAATCCTATTTTATTGTAAACAAGCACATTCAGCTTGAAATAACTTCTCTGCAGACAGGCAGGCAGACCTGTAACCCTGAATCGAATCAACTGCCTTTTTGAAGAACTGCATTCACAAAACCCGCCAAAATTTTGAATTTCTTTAATGGTTCCTTCAGAATCCAGTACTGATTTTAAAAAAATCCTCAGATTGTTAGAGTAAAACATTAAAATTTTTATAGGGTTTCTTTCAGCTGTGCACCAGCTCAAGCACTCACTAAACACAGGCAGGAAAACTTCTTCCCAACCAGCTCTAAACAAAATGATTTTCCTCATCACTTTGTTACCACGGTAACTGTGGGCTGTGGGGTCAGAGGAAAAGCCAAATGCCTTTCTATTTCAGCAGCTGGTGATTGTTAGGAGGTTTGCCCAGAGTCATGCACGGTGTAAATGAATGTGTGTCCTGTGCTCCTGGGCAGCAGTCAGAGCTGCCTGGTATCTGCCTACAGGCTTTCCAGAGGATGATGGGAAGAGTAAATTCTACTAGTGATCACTTTTCTTAGGATGATAGGATCATTCAGGAGGTCTCCAATCCAACCTGCTGCCCAAAGCTGCAAGATCAGGGCTTGATCCAAGAAAAGCTCCAAGGATGGGAATGACACAACCTCTGAGGAACCTCCTCCAGTGTTTGACTTCTCATGGTGAAAAAGTTTTCTGAATATGCGTTCTGAGCCTCTTTTGTTTGAGTCTATGCCTGTATGTGTCCCTCTCACACCATGTGCCACTGTGAAGAACCCATCTGTCTTCTCCATACCCTGCCCCTGGGTGCCAGCAGGCTGATGGTGGGACACCCGCTGCCCCAGCCTCTCATGGCTCTGTAGGTGCAGCCAGTTTCCTCTCATGAAATATAACAGAAGCAAGACTATATGTGAAAGTACATCTCCGGATAATTTCCAAAGCCACAAAACTGTGGAAATTATTTCCTTTCTTCTTAAAAGTTGTGAAAACTTTAGAAGTGGGGCTCAAAGGCACCCAGCACCTGAGAGAGCAAAGCTGCCCTCAGTTTGAGCTGAGCGCCCTGAAGTGGTTCAGTGAAAAATCTCCAGGCTCTATTTTTCTGATATCTGGACTTCTTGCTTTCAAAGGACTTGTATAAATTCATTTAAAGAACATAAGTAATTCCCTTCCCTCCTTTCCACCTCATGTTTCCCTTACACCTGACCCCGTGACTCAGCCTGGTTGCCCAAATGGCAGCTTTCCAACCCAGGAGACACTGGGGGAGGTACAAGTGAACACATACATGTGCCCATGCAGGAACTCGCCAGAACTCGTACATCAATAATCAGTCATTAAAAACCACCAGGATGACACCTGAAAATAAGCTAAGTGAGCCTAAACTATCTGTATTTATGCAGACGTAAGAATGTAGAGAGGTTGTGCTGGATGAAATGTTCACGTAGCACCACAGCCAGCAGTGGGTGATTAAGGCGAGAGAACTGGGTGATTATGCAAAGAGAATTATACTACTTATCAGCCATCTAGAGGTTAGGGATTTAAGAGTTTTCTATCCACCATGCTCAGGGATCTTGATGGATTTGTCTTCCATGACCTCTCCAATGCTTTTTGAACCCACGATATGCACAGCAATCTGTTAAAATGAGCTCCACAATTTATTTATGACATGCAGAAGAAAACTTCATTTATTTTAAGCTGCTGCATGATGGCCACCCTGGGTGTTCTGTAGTTCCTGCATGACAAAATCCAGCAAATTCCAGACTCCTAATTACCTTTGAATCATTCAAAATTTTTAATAGGTCTCATCCCTCTTTCTGAGTCATCTCTCTCCCAAGGTAAACAAGTTGCACTTACACAGCTGCCATTCCCTGTCTCTCATCTTTTTTGTTACCATTCCTTGTATCTTTCCTGTACCTGTTAGACAGGTATTTGAGATGAGGAATTCAGGCATGTGCACACATAGTACAGATGAGCTACAGGATTTTACAATGACATCATAAAATGTCATCTATTTATCTCCTTTTACTTTCTAACATTGTGGTTGCCATTAAATTCAAAAGCATATAGAATGGACTCTACATTTTTGACCTCAGAATTGCAACCACTATTTCCTTAACCTGAAGTCCTGAACATAGTACACATCTGCTCTGATGAAAATATAAGGAAAATCCAGAAAATTATAATGGTGTGATCTGATCATAGAAGCTGTAAAGTTAGTTACTTTACAAGTTTGATGGGAAACCCCTTCAGTTTGGATCAGTAATGACCTCAGAAAATCATGACACAAAAGCCTGCAGACAGATTTAATATAAATGTGCTTTATTGCAGAGAAGTTACATTATTTACATGCTGCAACACATTACAACATAAATCTATCAAGTATTTCATGGTGGATGCTGTTGGTTGCCAGATAACATCGTCATTAAGAACCACATTATAAAGTGAAGAGACTTACAGCTTTATATACTCTACAACTTGGAGTAGCTAAAATTTTAAAAGTCAAAGGCAGTGTTTGCTCAGGCCTGCCTGTTGTCATATGCATGCAAAAGCCTAAGGAGAGCAAATATAAACGTCTTGTCTGGTTTCAGGTCTATGATGCCACCAAAGCTGATGATAGGTGTGTACTGATTTATATTTTAAAGCGCATAATCTTGCATAAATTATACAAGTCTAATAAGATTGGTATAAATATAATTATTTATAAACCATGGCTTAGAAATAAAGGAGAAATGCAGCTTGCACATGCATTTAGAAGGACAACCTAGCAAATGTTTGTGACCTTCATGTTTACTGTCTTTTCTCCTAACAGATCTGCTGGAAAACATCTTTATAACATCTTTACTCTAGAGTTGCACTTCTCTTGGCTGAACAATGACAATGAAATTCCAGAAAAAGACATCTAAGCAATCTAGTCAATATATGCTGGTGGAGAAAAATCTATGAAATACAGAACATTATTTATGTCTAACTTAGCATGTCTTTGTTAAGCAATGCTTCTAGCAGCATCATAGTGAAATAGGATAGTTGAGTGAAGTTTGGCCCCTCATTTTTCTTAAATGTGAAATAATTTAAGTCCCAATTGAATCTGTAGCCCAAAGATCAGTTGCATAATAAACTGGGGAAAGCTTTTTTGCTTTCTAAAGGAAAGTTTTGTCAGTCTTAGGGGATGTGACCACAACAAGCCTAAAGAACCATAACTGACAGTTTTTAAGAAGTGAGGGAAAGGGTCAGGATGAAAGAAATCTAAACCAAATGAGAATATACAAGCCAGTGCCTTCCCTGGTTAACCAGCCATCGCTTTTTGCTTGCTGTGCAGCTGGGCTGCTTTACACCAGCCAAGGAGTGGGCTTTGTTTCTGTGTTTCTAATGAAGTTATCTTTTAAAAAAGAAAGAAAGGGAAAAGAAACCGAGCAAGTACAGATATATAGCAGTGGCACAGACACAGTCATGCACGAAGGGCTTGATCCTGCCAGGAATGCAAGGGGCAGTGGTACTGTGCGGACACTTTGCTGATGTGGATCCCCTCATCCTCGGTGCACACTGCACCCTACACGGCCCCTGCAGAGCAGGGCATGGGCAGCGTGGCCTTGCTCAGCTCCGAGGTAAAGGATGGAGGGCCAGATGAGCAAGGGCACGAGGGCTGGTGCCTGCTCCTTGCAACCATCTGTCTCCAAGAGGCAGTGAGTACACACAAATATCTCCTACCATGATCCCTCCGTGGATGCCCACTTCTAACCTCACAGTCGGGCTCCCGTAAGTGAGTCAGGGCAACCTGCCATAAGCTGTCCCCCATCCCAAAACCCACTGCTGAGACTGCAGAACTTCCCTTCAAGGATAGGAGAGCTGTGAGATGGTCACAATTTCAGCAGGTTTAAAATTGTGTATTTCTCTGCGCACAGGGTCAGTGTGCTCCTGGAGGCCTCCCAGAAAGCTCTGTTCCTAGGATAGACTTCTTCCCATGGAAATACAGGGTTATTTTCTCTCAGAAAAGCTGATCAAGTCCCACTGAAGCTGACAAGACAAGTTACAGACAAATCCCATGTCTGGGACTGGGAAGGGAGAATCTGAGCACACCAGGTCTACTCTCAACCCTTTTCCACACAAAGGACAGGGATTTGGGCTCCACAAAGGATGCCAGTGGCACTGTGTGTGCAAAGTGGGTGCACTGATGTCTGAAGCACCTAGACTCATATGCCTGACTCCCTTTCATGGGTGGAACAGGGATTCTGGGTTGAAGGGTCCCAGTCAGATCTCCTAGACCATAATTATGCCCTACAAAAGAGGGGTGGGAGAGTCAGACAAGCCCAGGGTAGTAAAGACCTAAGTCAGCACGTCCCCATGGTGGAATTGAGCACTATCCTGGATAACCAGGCTGGCTGGGGCAGTTCAGCCACTTCATCTGGAGCTCATGAGCAGAATTTGTAAGTGAGGTAACATGTTTAGACAGCACCAAGACCTGAGTCAACTTGTCCCCAGCTGGCTCAGGTGTTGGCACATTCCAGGTTTGGGCTCAGCAGCAGCAGTAGGAAAATCTTGATCTGTCAGTCTAGACATGCCCATAGACTCCTCTCCTTCATAAAGGACAGAAAAAGTCCCCCTCATGCCCAGGTTGTCTAAGTCCCTCTGCTCATTGCATTTTATCTTAAGCCACTTTTTCTATGATGCCACAAAAATCAGTTTATACTACATACGTGTATGTGCATGTGTGTATTAGATATGACATTTATGTATATATATTAAACATATATAAATATCTATTTTTATATATATATTATATATATATTAAACAACACATTCTATTCAATCATCCACATTCTATGTTCTCCCACCGAATCCCATCACTTCTCTCAAATTGCACAAGTTCTTTAGGACTGAGCTGTCTTTGTTTTGGAGTACATTACGTATAGCCAATTCCTGTGAACAGCACTTCACTGGTACTGCATCGAGATGGCTGGGGCTGTTTCATTACTACTGATACTCCTCAGAATCTTTCAATATGTCCTCAGGCCCTGATGGTGAACTGCCACTAAGACTCATAGTTGTGAATGGGCCACCTATGAATTAAGGTCATATGCACGATGAGGACTGTAGCTATTGCTGAAAAGTAGCACTGTATCAAACACTAACTTTTACTGTAAATGTACGTATGAATTTAAAAAAAGTCAAAGCATTTTGGAGAGCTGGAGGGAGATGTCATCATTCCTGTTCCCAGTATCTCTTACATTTGCATATATGGGGGAAGAGCAATATTTTGGACTTCTCTCCTCACTCCAAGGGCCAATTTTTTTAGGTCCACCAACAGGGATAAACAGTACAGTGTTGTTCCATACAGGCTAACTAATGTATCTTCCAGAGCTGTCTGGTTTTAGTAAAACAGGTGATCATTTCTGGGGTATATTCATTGTCATTCTTGCTTGTCTTATTTAACAGGATAGGTTCAGTATGAAGTATTGAACAAGATCATCACCATCGATGTTTAAAGTAAGATTTCTGGTTTCTTAGATGATATTATCCAATTAGTAACAAAAACCCCAGATAAGTTGTCCTAAGACTTACCAGAATACGCAGCTAAGACGACTGAATTTCCACTATTAACAAAGCCTACGAGCATTAACAGGGAAGTGCATAACTTACTGCATATAAAACCCCTGAATAATACAGTATCAAACTATAAATATAAACAACAGAGAGTAAACAAAAAAATCACTATATAAATCACAGGAAAGAAAAAAAAATCTCCGAAGCCCAAAAGAATTTCCCGATACGAATTACGGCTTCCACAGCCAGTGAAAGATTACTGCAATTCTATTATAAACAAAAAGGTCTACAGCAGGTATTTTAACTTGCAATTAGAAGACAGTATCTGCAGATTGCATAAATATGTTGTTGTGTCACATAATATCAAAGTTATTTGCAAAAATTATACAATCTGGAATGCTTTAATATGAGACACAACAATGTACTTAAACACACAGTAATAAGAAAATGAGAGCAATAATTTTATAAAATATTTTTGGGATGCATTGAGTTAGCAGTGCTATTTAGATTAAATATGTAAAGTGAAAAGTCGTCATTTTAATAAGCTGCTTGTTGATACCCCTTTTTGCCATCAGGACATTTTCTGTGCCCTACTTCTGCTGGATCTTTAAAGTCCCAAGGGCAAGTTACAGCCAGTTATGGCATCCAGAAATAATTTGGTTAAGATCTACACTGTGCGTTTATTATCATCTTTTTATTTTTTCTTTGAAAAGAGAATTGATTTCACAAAGGCAGATTTCTTTCATTGACACAGTAAAATCCTTGGAGCAGGGACCATATTCTGGGCACTGCTAATCACATTGTTGGCACTCAACATATAAATAATAACAACATTAATGACAATTTACTTCGCTTAACTCCTACTTATTTCTAGTGCTGATTCCCTTGATTTAAGTGATGCTCCTTAGGAATTTTCAGATCCTTTTGGCCTAAGTCCACTCTGTCTTTCCTGTAGTCTGTCTTCTCAATGTTGCTACTCTCCTCAGTCCGAAAGCCTCTTATTTTCGAGGTGCTGCTGTTTTATTTGCACTTATAGCAGAGGTGTTCAATAAAGCTACACTTCTTTCTGCATTTGGTAAATCTGCTGTATCATACTCCCAAGGGCAGACTTCAGCTCGAGATGCTAAAGGTTGCTGTAGGTAACTACTTGGCTTGTGGGAGTTAGATGAAAGCACATTTCCCTCAGAAGAGGCATTTTTTTTCTGTTCAGCCAATTTATTGAGGTTTTCCTTTTCTGCTGTTTTCTGGGGCAGCTCCTCCCGCCCCCCAGCATGGATATTAGGTGTATACCTATTAACATTCTCACTCTTCAGCCCAGGAGACACCTGGGACTTGGAATTTGCCTGGTTTTTCTCATTTTCAAAGATCTGCTGCTCTTGTGTCTCCTGAGTGACTGCTTCCAGCTTCTCGGAGCTCTTTTGATTTGTCTGTTGGTACCCCTCAGGTGTCTTCTGCTTATGATGAGTCTTCCCCTTTGGCTGGGAAGGGTGGTTTTTCTCTGGCTCTGAGGAAGCAATAGACACATGTTTTTGAGCTTTAGAGTCAAAAGGCACAGGACCAGGAATTTGGTCATATATCTCCCAAGGACAAACTTCTCCTATGTCGAAATTGTCCTTGTGCAGAGACTTACCTGGGCCTGTGTCTGGATTTGCAGGTGTTTGACTAACCCGTTGCTGTTTAATTATTCCAGATTTATGGGTTTTCTTTGTTTCCTCAGACTGGGTAGAGTTTTTCCGGTGGGAATCCTTATGCTCCCCTTTATCGGAGACTGAGTGCTTTTTGCTGGCCTCCTTACCCTTCTGCTGAGATTTATGAGATTTAGTGCTTTCTTCTAGACTTTGTGTTTTACCCGTTAGTCCCAGAGTCTTTTCCTTGGCACTAGCAATAACACTGAGGGATTTTTGTAACACAGATGTTCTTGGATGCAGAGGCTTCTTATCGGCACTTAAATTATGCGCACTTACTGATTTGCACACCAAAGGGACCGATTCACTGGAGACAGCTTCAACTTTTTCAGGAGCATTTTTGGTTAATTTGTTACCATTCAAGGAGTCCAGAAGTGTTTTCTCAGCAGCTATAACTTCTGCACTTTCTGTAGTTAAGCCATTTGGTTCTTCTGTTTGATCCCTAACATGATCGTAAGTGCTGTGGGACTTTTTTAAGGAAAAGACTCTGTTTTTCAAAGTCTCTTCTTTTGGCTTTGCAGAACTTGTGGAATCCGGTGGGTTTTTCTTCAGTGTGGCCAAGTTCTTCACAGCACTGTGCTCCATCAGGTCCTTCTCGTCCCTGGAGCACTGCCGGGTGACCGTCTCAGGGATTTCTGTAATACGCCGCATTATCGAGCGCCCCAAGCCCTTTTTAGAGCACCTTTTTTTCTGGAGATGCGGATTATTAGCAATCATCTTTTTCCTTTTATAGATTTCAAGCTGAGCATATAGTTTCTTCAACTCATCCTGCAAAGCAAAGTGAATGGCAAAACTAGTATTTACACAGTGATTACAGTCAAACAAGCAGCCTGATGAATGCAAGACCTATTGCTCTAAAAAGGGTATTAAACTTATTTCACTGTCTTTTCTAATTCTTGAATACGCCATTTTTCCATCAACTTGAATCCCATTTTTTTCCACTTTAAAAAAAGTGCAACCCTCATGCACAAACACGTTACTTTCCACAGCATGCACACTTCATATTCATTTATGCTGTTTCAGATTTCACTGTGCTGTAGTGTATGCTTTCCTACTGGACACTATAGCTATTCTTTGTTCTCAGAACATGAGGCCTTTAATCACGTAAAATAAGAATAAAGTAGTTTTCTCCATTAATCAAGTTTTTAAAATTTTATCTTTGTAGTTATGTATGCTTATGTATATGTTACATACAAATGACTAATTACACTGAAACCAAAAGCTGCTTGCACTTCAAGATAATTCAAAAAGCCTACGTAAACTAAATAACAGCTCTTGCTGACGATGTTTCCTCCTCCTTAGACACCACTTTCACTTTTACTACAACTAGTAATGCAGCATCTCTTCACACTAGTAAACATTTTCCATGAGAGTTTACATGACCTGATACCACAATCATAAAAGATCTAAGCTGGCATTTTTCAGCTGATATCTGCAAAGAGAAACTAATGCATGCAAGTTGGAGTCTTCGTGTAGGAAAAAGGGTTCTTGAAAATGAATGCTATTTAAATGAGTTATATGTACCCGAATATCTTCAGGATCCAAACTATGTTCACTCCACGCTGAGTTGATACTGCTGTTCAGATAGGATCCAGACCGACCCATATCAAGCTCATCTTCATAAGCCTCTGTAGCTATATCATCTCTTGGGTTATTGCTTGAATGTGAAAACTGCAATAAGTATTCACAAAAAATATGTTGCCATGAGTGAAAAAGTTTACTTTAACATCAGTGTAAGAGCTTACAACAGTTTTTATGGTACAATGACCCTTCTATAGATTTGATGTGATTCTCAAAGTCAAAACATTACTGTAAGCTTCACTGACTTAAGTAGCGTCCTACAGAGTCTCAGTACTGTATGGAAGGAACTCTTATTAATGATGGCTTAACTTGCTAAATCTTAGAGATTTGAATTAGGAAAAAAAGTCCTACTTATTTTGATACTTATTTGAATCTGTTTAAATGGCATTTCAATTAAGCTAGCATGAAAATAGACTTTCAGTCAGTATTTCCAATTAGGCTGCTAAAACAGTAAGACACTGTTTTAATAATCTTACACATCTTAATAATCCTGCAGAAAGCAATTCTCCTATTTTAGATCCTAACCCTGAAAAGGAAGACATAAGGTGGAAAAAAAAACGAACAACAAAGGAAAAAAAAGAAAGAAACTAATGAAAAAGTAGACAATTTTTTTCTTCTGTGTTTCAGCAAATCCTTGAATCAGGAGTTGGAGTGAGGTTGTCATTATTGTTTTGTTTATATTGATTCACTCATCTGTAGTAACTATTGTCTACATAGTCATCTGTCTTCAGGACTTTATGAATAGAACTAAACCTTGTGAATCTTAATTCTCTGAATTCTTTGATGTGTTGGAAGAAAAGTCTGTGCAGCATAACACAGATAATAAGCTAAAAATGAAAATGTTGATCAGTAGTTATGAGTCAGCTTCAGAAAGGTCAACAAATTTTCTAGGCTAGTTTAGAAAGATACCTCTGAAGATATGTAAAGAAGTACATAAATATAAAACAGAAAATGTAAGACCATTGCTAAAGACCAGAAAAGTAATATAAAATAAAACTAGGTTATGCAGTATTAAGGCTGCGTCAATGAGTCCCTTGTTACGACTGTTCAATGTACATATATTAGACAGTCATCAGCATACCCTGTTCTGACACACAGGAAAAAGGCAGGAATAGCAGCTCCATTAACCTGAAAATTCTATCAACGTGAACTGCTTAATGCTCTTTCTTCACATGTAGCTTCCACCTTTATTGCTATTTTGACCCTTGAGCTTTTGACTAATATGATTAGTCATTTCAAAAGCCATTAGAAAGCCATTCTTTTTGCTGGGGTGCTGTCTTAAGAAGGAAGTTCCACTCCATTCCCGGGGACTGTTGCTAGGGACAGCAGCAGCCTCCTGCAGGTCTGCCCCCGGTGAGGTGACACTGGGGCTTCGCTCCCCGTGCCCCACGGGAGGTGTCCGAGCTGCAGCTCGGGGGCTTTCTCTGCTCTCCCCTGACTCCTGCCATCCCCACCTCCTTGTGTCCCCACACACCCATCCTGGCACCCAGCACAGCTCCTGGCTCCACGCCATGGCCATGCCTCCTCCCAGTGTGCAGCATCTGCCTGTCCCAGGCTCTGACCCGCAAAGGGTTCTCCTTTTTCAGCCTGCACCTGCCTGGTTTGAATCCCTACCTCCCTATCTCATGGCTAGTCCAGCCTCCTGATTCTATGCCCTTGCCTAAATTCTTTGTCTGACCTCAGCTAACTCTGGCAGCAGCACCGTCGCACAAATACCCCTCCAAAAAAAGCACAGTTAGGCAGGATTCTTTCCTTCTTGTCTTAATCACACCAACATTTTAAGTACTTTAAACTCTTGGAATTTTGAAAGCTGAAAGAAAGAAACTTTGAAAATGTATACGTTTTTGAAATAAAAAAAAAATACAGCTTTTAAGGTAAAATAGCCAAATTTTACATCCTCCTTTTCTATCAGTTGCTTGCTAGATTTATACAGAATTGCTTCTGCATGACAACATTTATCTTCCTCAGTCTTGGCAAAAGAAAAGAGACAGGAGACTCAAATACCTTAGGGATCAGAAGTAGCCCAACAGTGACTGTCACAGTCAAATGTGTGTGTGCAAAGAACAGCATCAGCATCCAGTCAGACTGAAGTCTCGAAGCAAGAATGAATCTGAAAATAGAATTCAGGGTTGCAATTCACTGCATTTCTCCAGTGCATTAGATTTAAATTCTTTAGTATTCCTTAGGTTTCTTTTCACTGAATGGCCAAACACAACTGGTTTTGTTCTGTACTGCTTTCATACCGACTAAAAATTACATCCACACACTTTTCCTATATGCTACAATTTCAAGACAACTCTGAAAAAAACAATCAACAAACCAAAATATAAAAAGAAACAACAGACCTTAAATTATACTGCTTATTCCATCTTTCTCACTCTATTGAGCTGTCTTTTTGTTTTGTGTATATTGTCATGGTTTCTTTGGCCTGCGTTATGACAGCTTACATACATTAAGGAGCTGAAGAGATGATTTTAGGTTAAGTAAGCACGTGTACTATGATGAATTGCAGTGCACTTTATAAACACAGGATGTCCACAGATCACAGCTACCGAGTACAGCTGATAAGCCATCCAAGGGAGAACTGAACTGAAAAGCATTTTAGCAGGGAGTAGAGAAATGGTCTGTATTGCAGGACTGCCCACACCCAAGAGCCGGTGAATGCTTGGAAATGAGTGGCTGAACTTCTCAAACAAAACAGTCCCTTGCTGAGCTTTCAAAAGGAGTGGTAGAACAAGCGGTGCAGTTAAAGCTGGAGCATGCTTGGCTTGTGTGCTTTAGTGAGCTCCCAAAGATAGAAGCAGTAAGCAATGCAATGGATGAACGGATGTACTGCTGGCTCGCAATTTCCAGGTTTACAAAAATCATTCAGAGAGAAATGACATTTGCAACTTATCCAAGTTCACAGATGCACATTTTGAAGAAGCTTTTGTTAACAGAAATAGTCTGGCATGAAACACTGGCTTACATGCTGTAATAATACAGTCATAATTACTTGTTTAATACTTTGTAAATGAAATGTTTTATGAACACAACAAAATATTCCAATTAATTAATTCTTAGAGAGATGCTGCTTTGGGTTGTGCAGGAATATGAGGAGGCTCAGGCCTGAGGTTTAGCAAACTGAACACAACTGAACTGATGAAGATGACATGAGAAACTGATGGATGTAACAAACAACAGAACAAAAAGTGAACAAAAGTTACAGACAGTGCTGTAAGGGGTGGCAAGATTTCACAGGTGGTTAATAGGGAGTGATGTGAAAGATGGCCAAACTTCACAGGTAATTGAAGGACCTTCGAGGGAGCAGAACTTGCAAGATCAGTGGTGCTGATGTAACCATATCAGTAACAGCAGGTAAGATTGTGATTACCTAGCTAATGGCATCACAAATGCCAGATTTGAGTACAGATGTAGCAAAACTGTGACCAATAGGAGAGAAATAATGAGGGTGGGTTGTTTATTTGGGAGAAGACAAGGACTGGGACAGATAGGGGATAAGGTAGGTGGGGGGAAAAACAAGCATGGAAAGAAGGCGGGGATAAAATGGCTAGTGACGTGTAAGCAAGTTGTCACTGAGCCCTGTACCTGACATATCTCCTATATTTTCATTAAATCCTTCTGATGCGTGTGGTACCACTCTCTCCATGGCGCATGTGTGCATGTGCAATGGATGAGCAAACCTCAGGCAGCACGTGGGTGACTGCCCCTGGGAAGAGCCAAGGTCTCAGGCCAGGCCCAGCTGCAGAGGAGGAACAGGACCAGGCTGCGGGTGTTGGACCAGCGCTGGCCCTGTGGCCAGCCAGGTGCTCTGTGGCTGCCCTGATGTGGACTTGCTCAACCTGCAATGGAACCAGCAGCAGCCAGATCCATCAGACAGGCAGGAGAAAGCACCCACATCCTGATGGCCACTGGATTTGGTGAACCCTTAGCAGATCCAATCTTCAGATTCTGTGAAAGCTTTTTTGCTTGCTTTATGCTCGAGACCTTGACTGATTAAGGTACACATGCCATACTGAAAGCAAAATCACATTTGTAGTAGCCATTCAGCCCTAGCAAAGATAGGATTCCTATTTGAGTGAGATTTTTTCCATATAAATTTTGCACTTCTCAGTAATATAAGAGAAAGAGCAATGCAGGAATTTAATACTATGCTGATCTGAATACAATCCAGAATCCTCTGTTTCTGAAATGGGAATACTTTCAAAGGAAAACAAAATGCAAACAAGGTTTTATTTAGTGCTCACATCAATCTTCTATGAGCTTTGGGAGTTTTCAAACTGGATGGCTGCCTTGTAGGTGTCCTTCAAGGCTCTGTTACTTTCAACTTCATGACAATTCAGGTATGTCATATAAATCTAAGTTTTACATTTACACTCTTTCAGTTGCATCCAGAACTTGGTAGGGAAGATGGAAGAAAAAGAAAAAAAAAAGGTAAGGCAATGGATCAAGAGTTGTGCATGCAGAAATGGACATTATCTCAGGAGGGACTGTGTGCATTTTATTCAATTTTATCTATAAACACTACACAATATTTCTTCAACAAATCAGCATATATCAGATAGATGGCAAAGAATCAATATAAAATGTACATTAAAAAAAAAAAAAAGAAAAGAAAGAAGAATAAGATCAGCAGACCTCAGGCTGCAGGCACAATTGTCGATAAGACAAACTGAAAGACCTAATCCCTTTGTGTCTCCTTCATAAGGCATGTACTAAAATGCCACATTTTCCTCTTTTCCCCTCTCTTTCATCCAAGATTACTTGCCTCCTGTTCTATTATTAAAAGAAACTTGCAGCCCATGAAATAGCTTTGAACTGTATCTTCTAACATGGCTCAACACACTGTTTAGGAATATGAATTAATGGGGGAAAAATTGACTGAGAAGCTCTCATATTGGTTATAATAAATTCAGGAGTATTGTACGTGAATTTTACACCTATCAGGAATTAAAAGAAAAATGTTTCCATCAAATAAAGTTTTTAAACAAGAACTTTGCAGATGTTTGTGTTAGGGAGAATAGATTTTCAGAGTACATGGATGTTGAGATACAGGGTTAGGAGAAGGGGAAGGAAAAAAATGGCAAGCCTGAAAAATGTAGTGAACTGTGTAATAATGATAAGAGAAAAGAACACCAGGAAGGAACAGAGATGAAAGATTTGCTTTGCTGATGTTTACTCAGAAAAAAACACAAAAGCAAAAGTCAAGAAGACATGGAGAAATATTAGTTCCAAGACAAACCAAGGAACAGAGAAGAGTATTTGAAGACTGTCAACAAAGCAATGTAAAAAAAAAAAATCTTGGTAGATAAGGTGTGTTAGGAGGCAAAAGAAGGTGTGAGAATGTCAGAAGAAAGTCTTAAGAGTTTTTGCAGGATGAGACGAAACTCGTGTTATCTTGCTCTTTTGCATTTTCTAGGACCGATTCATTTTTACAGGGTACTCTGTAGGAAAGCCATGTTTAGTAAATTTTCATGTAGCTCTAGCAAAGACCATTATTTATTTGTTACTACCCAAATAATTTACAAGTATGAAATGTAGAGTTCATTGTAGAATTTATAAGAAACATGGGCTTTATATTACTGATACAGCATCATATGCATAACAATTTTTTTGTGTCAGCATATAAAACACTATGCTTCATGCCCAAACCAATACAACAATCTTAACATATAGCTGCAACTCACCAATCTGTTACACACCAGCAAAAGTTCATACAAACCAACATTCTTACCTGCTGTTTTTCTAGGGATACAAAACAGTGAGCAGTGTGTAGATGACTGAACAGTTGTTTTGCTATACCTAATTTATCATATATATTGAATTTTGATCCAAGAAAATATCACCTAACTATACTGAAAAAAACACCTAATTATACAATTTCATATTCCTGAATCCCATGGGAACAGTTGTAAGTTTAGTAATCACTTAATTTGCGAAAACAAATATTTATAAGACCTTCCATTATGCATCCTACACCATTCACCCATTCTAACTTTCACCATATGAAACCTGAAAGATAAATGGTTAATTACTAGATCTACAGATCACTTGCCTAATTGTATGGAATATAGCAGAGATAATGAGCTCATTGTGAACTGCAACAGCCATATAACGTGGCTCATGAAATGCTGATGGGACTGTCCGCACTGCATAGCAGAGATAAACACCCCACAAGAGGAATAAAAATTCAGCTGTGAGAAGAACAAAAAGAAATAATTTGCAATTAGTTTTATAGATGGAAGGAAATTTGAAGCACTACAGTATCTTCTGTATGTGTGAGTATCTACACAAAGACAATACACACATATATATGTACACACATAGGCATTCAAACTCTTTTGGATATAGTCACTGTACATTATATATTTGGTTTTAATTTTACACATCTTTTTCCAGATCACAAACCTTTGCATTCATGGTATTCCAGTTTTTCAACTGACAAACTTTGAGACAATGTCTAAAAATGTCTTGCTTGCTTCTGTAGTCAGTACTACAGAAGTCTGACATCACTGCAAATAATAAGTATTTTTAATTGTAGCTCTGGTTCTTGTTACAGAGGCTGATACAGTGCTACTACCAGACTACATGCTTTTTAAGGCAACACTTTCATTTCAAAGGTTTATAACTTAGATAAAACAGTATCTTTTGTGTTTAAAAAATTCCTATGTTCATGATAGTTAATTCTGCTGGTACCCATAATACGACAAGTCACTTCTGAGGGTCTAATGGAATTAAAACAAATTATGTGTTTCCGTTAGGAGAAAAATGAGTAAAGAAAGGAGAAGAAGTAGAGGATCTGGATCAGCCTAAACTATTCAGTTAGAGCTACTCATCTGCACCCGGCAGTATGCTGACTTCAGCTTCCAGTGGACAGCCTGATATGACATAATTTTGATCTTGATATGAATGAAGAGATTTCCTAACCATCTTGAAAAAACTCCCTGAAAAAAACTCTACAGCTCTGCCATGTGGTTATGAATAGAGCTGGTGCCAGTCCCTCTTGCCTTGCAGTCAGGGCTGACAACGGCTGAAAGTGTTTGAGAGTCACCCAGCAAAGCAGTTCCATGTTAGACCCCTGCAGTGCCAGCACTGCTCCAGACCAGCTTCAGAAACTGTGATCCCATTGTTACCCATACACTGCTTTTGTCTTGTTGAATTTTTGCAATAAAAACCATGACTAAATGCACTATAATGGAAAATTAATTATTTTTCAGACTTATTTTTGCCAATAATTTTTCTGTACTGTAACTAAACTCAGTGATCAGTGACATCATCCTATGGAAGTGATCAGCAAATAATTACTGGTCTGGTTTCAATAATGACACAAATGCTTGTGAACCCCACCATTAACAACAGACTAAAATATAACATCATCACTGAATATGTCATTAGAACAGGCCCTCTAGTTCCTCCACTTTTAGCAGTCCATCCATGACTGCTGGAGCTTACAGATAATATATTGTTATACCACTTTGAAACTTCTAATTTTGCTATTAATTTCAGCCAAAATCAGTAAGAGACAAGTCTGCATAAAATGAATTCAGTTACACAGATCTCTCTGTCCTATGGTAAGAGTTCAGTTTGAACTCTGAACAACACTTTGCACGTTTCTTAACGAAAAATAGATGCCCTAGCTCCAAGATCATAACTTTTACTAGAACACATCCTTCATAGACCCAGCAGCCTTGCCAGTTACATGAACTCAAACATCCAAAGGGGTATAATCCATCCTTACTGCTGGTTTTGTGTTCTTCCTCACCAAATCCTAACAACAATAAACTTCCTGATCTTTTGACGAAGTAATAGTACGACTTGAGGCCTTATTGAGTGTCAAAATGAAAAAAAAAAAAAAGCTTGGTATGAATCTTCTGAGACTATGTGTCCCAGCCCAGTTTTGAGCTCAACAAAAGCACACATGCAGGTATGTTTTTCCCAAACTCCCCATAAACTTGGGCAAAAGTGGCCACTACTTCCATTTAATTCCTGGAAAATTAGCTATGCTATAAATGAAGTCTATCATTCTGGTTTCTTAAAAACTCCTGCACAGAATGACTTACCAAGCCATCTTGATCCTGAAGTCTTTCCTGAACAAGTGGAATGCAAATTTCGCTTCAATGAAATAAGAATAAAGGTTTTTTTTACAAATGTTAGCAGTTTGGTTTTTTTTCTTTAGGTAGTTGTCTCACATATGCAGAATCATGGCATTGAAATGTATTGCTCCTCAAATGACTGTAATTTATTGCTTTAATTGCTCCATAATGATTTAGAAGAAATTAAAAAGCAGAAAATTGTTAGAATCAGGCTGCTGAAGCCATATCACTGTATCTTACTGTCCTATCTTCTATGGAAATCCTTCATACTAACACTGTTCTGCCAGGCTCCTCTAACATGCCAGACAACGCCTATTTCCTCACGTTTTGCCTTTCATCCAAACTTCCCCTGCTCCCCAACACGAGCAGCAGAACCGAATAGATGAGCTAATTGTGAAGTAACAGGCACACTCCACAAAACTACCCACGGTCTGTTCTTCTTTGTCTTTCTCAGCTGAAGCTGAGTTCTTCCTGACTGAAAAGATCAGTTACAAGTGCTAACAGAGGCTGAGAGTTCAAAAAGGCTTGGCTTTCAAAGAAATAAAAATACCCATGTGAAATTTCATGTGCTGAAGGTATTCTTACTTGAACTGAGGAGTGAGGGCCAAATTTTGGTTATTTTTAGAAGAAAAAATAAAATTGCTGTAATTTTGAAGATTTACAAGAATTAGTGGTTTTTGGGGTTTTTTTTGCCTATGGAGCAAGTGAAAATGAAAAAGCCATACTTCCATCAAAAAAAACCAAACCCTTGTAACCCAAACATTTCAGTTAGCCAGGCTAAGTAGGAAGGCACGTAGCATTTGATCTCCAGATCTGATTAATTCTGAAAAATTCAGTTTTCAGTTTCACAATCATAGTTACAAGGAGTTCTTAAGATAAGAGGCAATTTCAAAGTATTAATATACTGGAGCATAACAGTAGTTTGTACCACTCAGTGCATAATGCTTTTAGAAAAGCTTTACTTTTAGAGCAGAGTTGGCATTCCTGTCTGCAGATAATAATTACTGTGACATCTGGTATGGAACACAAATAGGGAAGAGCTCTTAAAACATAAGGTAAAATAACAGAGTTCCTTTACTTGCTAAGTCCAACATTACAATAATTTCATTAGCAATGACAAAACAAAACAGACTGATAGAAAACCAATTTATTATCTAAACCACTAATTAAATAGCTTAAATGTATCCTGTAAAAGCTGTGTTTGGAGGGGAAGTCAAGTTCGTATAATTAACTACAGATTATTAGTGCAATTTGCAACAAAAATCTGAAGGTGTATTGTTTTTCTACATGGCCTTTTTACTTTCTCAATATAAAGTAAGGTGACATATTCATGTATTTATTACTCCAATGAAAAACAAAGATATAACTAACTTTAGATAGATAGATAGCTAGATAGATAGCTAGATAGATAATTGAGTACATCTGGACAACATGCAGCAAGGTTCTAATGTAAAATTAATCTCTGATTAGGTTGTTTATGGGACACTAGTGACTGTTTTGCACCAAATATCTTTAATGGTCAAAATCTCGGAAATGCGATAGGAAATTTCTATTTGGATTGCTGAATAATTTTCCACTAAAAGTCTGGTGTAGAAGAGTGACTTTCTGACCACTAAAGGAATGTCTTTGCATATTGCATATCTTTTGAGAGCAAACTCAAAGCTCAAAACACATGATCTTGTTCCTATGATTTAGCACAAGGCTTATCAATTATCCCATTTTACATATTAAGCACAAAACCGAGAAAACCTCCCTTTCCCCTTCCGAAAAAATTATGGAAATTCCTAGGAGAGAGAGCTGTCAACTGCTCTCTGGACAGAAAACGCAGAGTCAAAACAATAAAACAGAAAAGACCTCTGAAAAAAATCTTGCAGTAGTTACTCTATAATTGTCCAAAACAGGTATTCAGATTTTGGGAGAAAATCTCTGATAGATAAGAGGTTAAGAAAAGGCACAGTTGCTTTAAAGGCATAAATGGATGCAGATATTAATGGAAGGTAGGAGATGAAAATGTAAAGTGACCTCAATATGTCATGTACACAAATGAATTAGTCTTTAAATATCTCTCTTCTTAGTCACTACCTACTTCTTATCCACAGAACCTTTTATCTGGTCTTTGCATTATCTGATCAACCTGCTTAGTATATTCTTCGGTGTTTAAAAATCAGGATTCTTCCTTGTCTTCATGATGCTGATTATGTTTTTAGAAAATGAAGCAATTTGGAGCACTTAGCTTGATCATCCAACACACTGGGCCAGACTTGCCCGATACCACTGGCCTGTTACAAGGAAGAGTGTGCCATGTCTGCTCACTTGAGATCTTTTCAGGCCATTGCTCATATTCTCCATCTTCTGATAATGAAGGACAATGATATATGTTCACAGTTTGTGGTATGTGCCTGCTTTACAGAAAAGGATGGACTCAGGGTTGTTATCACTGACTTAATCAAACTTTCCCAAAAGCTCTTGGTAAATATATTTTCTAGGTTTTGCTGAACATGCAGTGGTCTGTGCTGTTCTGAGCAGAAGGAAATCCCCACGTTAATCCATCGCTGCTTTCACTCTTGCTATGCAGATGTCTGTACTTCACCTAATCAAGGCTGCCTAATGAAGAAAGCTCTGCAATTTGTTGCAGATGACATTCAGATGTCTAGTGAATGACAGGAAAGACTGAAGGGGGGGAAGTGGTCCAGCATACATGCAAAACTGACTTCTAACTCTGCTTGTGCCTCAAGCTCCTATGAATACGAAAAAAAAAAACGACTTGAAGTCCCCACTCAATCCAAACTTTGCAGAGGTGATAATTTTTTGCAGAGGTGGGAGCATTTTTCTGGCTATTTGGGTGCCAAATATGCATTTTTGCTGCGGTTTGCAGCAAAAATAAGCACGCAGGGCTGTATTTGTAGCCAATGTAGACCACACAAAATGTTACAAATATATTTGACTAAGCTCTGTAACTGAGCCAAAGGCATTGCAAAATGGACACCCAGATTAAATGGGCCATATAACCCTAATCTCACTGTGCCTCAGCTCTGCCCGTTTAAAATGGGGATAATGCCACCCTGCCATTGCAAGATGACAGTGGAAATAAATTTACCCATATTTGTGAAGAGCTTAAGTCCTAAACTGTGGGTTTCCTTCCTGCCATGGTCAGGAGAGGAAAGTGAATTATTTCATACTGCCCTGGTTGCTTCTCAGCCCTCCTACCCTGGCAGAAATGTCTTTCTCTTAATTCTCTTTTTCATGCCAGCCCCTCGGTGAAGATGGCTGTGGGCTCTCTGGAGCCAGGACACTCATTCCTGTGCTTGCTTGTATTCTGCTGTCTAGAAGCTACTTGCAAAAGAAGACAGCCCTGAAAGATTAAAGCCCATTTTCATGACTCCGTATGAAGCTTTATGTCTGACTGCACTTACTTGTTCAAAAAGCACCACCACAGGCCAAAACCAGGCCACTGCTCCCCAGGGATGGTCACATTAAAGCTGTGACTTGACTAAGTTCACTTGGTATTCTGAACTCTACACTGTTGGTAAAATAGTACTGTTCTAACAGTTATACCATTTTTTTCCCCAGGTTTTAAACTCAAATTACTGATTATCACTCTACTTACATCCATAACACAGCTACGACAACTCATCTATTTCTCTACCACGCTTCACTACATTTTAAATCCCGTTTACTGAAATAAAGCGAGCTATGGATCTGGAAGCACAGCTCTTCCATCCATTCATTCACTCAGGGTGCCAGCTGTAGCTGAGCATGCACCATTTTAAAACTGGAAAAAAATTGTGTCCTCGATTGCTCCTGTGTTGCCAGCCAACGCAATCTCTTTCTGCATCACTGTGTCCAATCTCCCACCTGGAGAGTTGCACCATGTCATAGGAGAGGCTTTTTACTTCAACTGAAAGGATTTTCATATATTTCAATGAACTGTGATTACAAGTCTTTAGTGTTGAGTTATTCCTAGCAAATTATAAATTACCAGAGGTTTATCTGTCTCTCCCACCATATCTCAGCATCATCTTAATTAGCTACGCACAGCAATAAAGAGACCTATTTGTGGTGAAAAGAATTGATGGTGCCAGATTCAGACTTTTTTTCCTACCAGAACTTCCATGGCCTGTGGCTGTGAAGGCTGAGAAGGAAGAGTGGGGCCCCTGGGCTGGTGGGAGGCACAGCATAATCTGTCCCCCACACTGTCACGAAACTGCCTTGCAGGTCTACTCAAAGTGATGCAAGGGACATGCAGACCATGGTCTGTGGTTGGCGTGCCCTGGAGATGGCTTTTGCTGGCAGTGGAGACATATCCACTGACTCGAGTGTGAGCAACAGACCTAGGAGTCTCACTGCACTAAACACATGCCAGCCTCAGGTCTCTAGGAGCTCCTCTCATTTCTTCACTTCTGGCCTTTACACTTTAGCCCTTATACTCAAGTATTTTTAAATTCCTCTAGACAGATTTGCTGTCCTGCCTCATGACTTCCATAGCTCACTGTTGTTATTATAGTCAGCTGGACACTCTTCTCATCTCCATGTGCCCCATCACCCTCTTCACTTGTATGCAGATGAAAGAGGGAGAACAGGACCAGCTGAAAACTGGCTGAGTGTGGGGCCTCTTCTCTCACATCTTAATGAGGATGCAAGCAAATGCCAGTGATGTCCAAAGTAGTTGAAGTGCTGGAAAGACTTGGATCAGTACCAGTAGTGGACTCCAAAAAGGGTGGCGCAAAGACAAGAGGAAGTCAGAGCACCTTCCAGCCTCTCCCAAACCACAGGTGACTTGCAGAAACAACAAAATATGGCATTCACCAATACATAAACACGTGGCCCAGGCAACACAAACATGGTTTCCTGAGCAGAAACATTTTGTAGAAATCATGCCTAAGTAAAGGGTATGAGATTTCATTCACCATGTAGCAGGTAACAAGAAAAAGCAATGTTACTGCAAGGGGTAACGCAACTCAAACTGCTAAACCTGGGGTTCCAGCACCACTCCCCATCTTTGGTGCTCTCCCTCATACTCCTCCAGATTCACCTAACCCCAGAGATGGGTAACATAAACTGTGCACAGTGCTGGTGATGCTGTGGAAGGACTGTGGAAGAGGTGGACATGGTGGCAGGAGGAGTGGTTTATGAGCAGAAAAGGGACAGAGCTGAATGTACTTTGTAAAACAGTGTTCTTTTCCTATTTCTGCTGCAAACATTTTATACAGCCCTGGCCTTATCACTTAGAATAAGCTTTTCACAAGTGATCACTATTTTTACATGATACATTTTTTAGAGTATTGAATGTGAGAAATGAAGCCAGATCCATACCAGTGCTGAATTCTAAGCATCTCCTGGTTCCACAGAGGAGGCTATAAACAGTACTCTGAAAAACCAGTCCCTCGATGTCTCAAGACAGACATTGAAAATGGATAATTTTGGCTTTAATCTTTGTACATTGATGCTAAGGGGAACATGTTTAAAAACGCCCATTTGGAAACGAACAGTTCTTTATTAATTGCATGCTCTGAACACCACACCCCAAACATGGCATAGGGCCACATCAAATGGGGATAACAAAAAGAAATAACAATCACTCATTCGCTGAATGCAGCAGAGGCCCTGTAGAAAATTTAATAAAGGGCCTCATAAGGATGTACTACAATGCCTTAGCTCAAAACTGTACAGGCAGTCTTGATGTCCAATTTGTCAGAGCCTGTCCTGGCACCTCATGTCCTCTTTAGATGCAAAGATTATGTAAGTTAAATATCAACAAATGAACAGTGGGAGGGAGTTCTTCTGGGAGCGGTCCAAAATACTCACTTTGTTCCTTTTCCTAGCTGAGAGCATGCAGTAATTATGAGGAAGTTTCATATTTGAAACCCTCCTGATGCCCAAGACCCAAAGCATGACCTACGGATGCATGGGCCATGGCAGCAGCTCAGTGCAGTGCAGCAGCACCACTCCTGCCAGCCAGAAATCAAACAGGTGCAGGGGAAAAACATCTTCCTGTGCTCAGTTAATACCTGTCATTCACTTCTGGTCTAAATAAGAACTGAAAACACACACACAGAACGCATGAGGGATTTTTAAAAACTACCCTATCTATTCTGTGTGAAACTGGCCCTGTTGAAGTCAGGAACATCCACCCGTCAAGATTTCACCTCTGCTTTTTGTTTGTGCTTGTGCATGCATGTTTATCTCTCTGCCTGCCTTTGTCTCCTCCCTGGGGCTTTGTTCATTAAACTAATTATATTGTCTCTTTTTCCAGTTTCTGGGAAGCTCTTTTAAATCCTGTGACAATATCTGTTACACTTATAGGATGTTTTCCCCTCAGGATAAAGAATAATAGTTTGATTTGCGACACTGCAAGCCCTTAGGTACCAGAAGTTTATCACTTGGAGTTTTTTTCTAAGCCAAAATCTGATGGTGACAGGTAGTGGTATAGAATATATTCAGACCATAGGAAAAAGGCTTTGTGGGTGAATGTTTTCAAGGCCTCAGGTCTCTCTCTGCAATCTCAGATTGTCAACCATGCCATGGCTTGTCAATGAGACAGATGCCCCGACCTTGAAAGGGATGCAGAAACTAACACAAAGGAAATAAAATAATATAGGCAAGTAACAAATAAGCTACCCACAAGTATCCAACCCTAAGGAAAATGCACACTAACTTACAAACTCTAGGGAAAAAACACACTAACTTACATTACATTATGTAGATAAAATAAGATTTACTGAATGCTAATTTTTCTCATCAGCATATCATAGAGTACAGAGGCAATGCTAGAAATGGTGATAACCATTGTGTCTAAGTCTCTACTTCTCTCACAGAGAGCATCCTCTTAAATTCAATGGAAAAGTAAATATAAAACATTCACTGCAATAAAAGTCTCCGGAGATAGAGTCTAAGTAGCGTGATTAGTATGGAAAATGCTTCATAAATCCCAATTCCAATAATCGCTGGTAGCATAAAGGATTCATCTCATTATGACTTTCTAGCAGAGCCTTGTTAATTCTCACTTCACTAATCTGTGACCTTGACAATTCCCTGTCCACATTTCAGTGAAGTGTTGACAGCCGAGTGAAATAGGGAGGTATTCCAGCAAGGGCTACAAGTGACAGAATGCATCACATAACACTCACTAGGTTTATATAAAATACTGTGCCTGACTAAATTAAATGAAATAACAAGTCTTTAATAAATTACCATCCTCCATTTTTATTTTAGCATTTGAAATCAAATAGCAGAACCTATCAATTAATTTATGACATTATATTTTGCAAGGCTGCTGCAAAATTTATAGGAATATATTTATAGGAATAAAAGAAGTTCTGCGTTAAGGACATCACTTCTGGCACATTTCTGAGATTAAATATCTAATTTTGGGACTAGTTCCTATTGACTGTTTTTCAGACCACTATTAGCAACAAAAAGCTTGAAGTCACATGTACACACATATACACACATATAAATATATATATAGACCACACACGTTACTACAGTCCTGTAGGTGCATATCTACTGGTACCACTAATATGACTGCATAGTCTACTGAAGAGTTGCATAATTCTGTTTTTGAGGTAGTGTGGGTAACAAGACAAAATTACTGAACAGAAGAAATTCTGCCCAATTTTTTGAGGCTCAAGAGCTCACTTTGCTTCTACTATCCCCGAGTGTATTTTGAAAAACATTAAAAACTCTTCTAAATGTAAACATACCTTAAAAAAACAATCCTTACTTTTTTCAAAACTAGGCAGACAGCAACTTATATAATTTCTTGCCGAAAGAGACAATTGATCATAATTGGGTATCAAGATCTGAATTGTTAATCACTGCACCACCAGAATCATAAAATCCAGCGACTAAAAACATTTGTTGCCATTACACAAAAACCACCACTATCCAAATATTAATGAAACTGTACTGTCAAATGCACCAAATTTTGATCCAAAATGGCCTACTGCAGATGACATCATCAACTGTTTCACATTTAATTCTTTTTTGTTAATTTTACAACATCTCTGGCAACACTACTATTCCATTACTGCAAAGTACACCCTCCAAAAGGACCCAAATTGAAATGCATTTCAAAACATGCTCCTTTCTACTCCTCTCTGCATGGCTTACCAGTGAGCATATTGACAGATGGGGTACCCCTGTGCCTGACTGCCTCAGAGATCTTACACAAGGGAGACAAAGCAGAGCACAGGGGCACCTTGGAGCCATGGAAGCTCCTCAGTGAAGCTGGCAGCAGTGTTTTGTCATACACTGACTTTCTGTATGCCAGTCTCAGAGAAAACACTTCTGTCCATCTCATCTGCACTCTTGTGTGGAGAAGCCACCATCACCTCTCCCTAATCCTCAGCAGCAGAGCTCTGTCAGTGGGATATCCATGGGAGAAGCAGAGAAAGGGTAGAAAAGTAGGAATTTATTTCAGATGTCAAAATACTGATGTATTTGAGACAGTGGGTGGCTAGCCTGGGTTGTACAAGAAACGCTGGCTCTGGGGGGAAGCACTGAAGCTGTGAGGCCGTGGGAGAAAGCACATTACACTGTTTAGCTGAACCCTGGCATGGGGAACCCACTGTTTCTTACAGAGTTAAGGAAACAAAAACGAATCCTTTCTCTCCTTTATATGACTTCTGCAGGGTGTCATTTTTTAGCTCCTGCCTAATCCACGCACTGAAAGCACATCTAACAAATACATCAAGTTGGCGCATTTGATGTTCTTTTCCTATTCCCTGTACTTTGATACGAATTTCTGTAAGGTTATGAATGAGTGGTCTTGGAAGTTCTTTCCCTCCTCACACAAGAGCTCTGCCCAGTTCTGTGGTGCAACATCAAAAAGCCTTCATTAAACTAGCCACAATTTCTCACTTCAATAGTAGAACTATTGAAGAGCTTCAATAGTAGAAGAGCTACTTCTTCCTTCTGCCTTCAAAGATGAAATGTCTTGAGCACCCATCACTTTGTTACTACAATCCAAGTTACAAACCTTTGAAAGTCATAGAAGTGGCAGCATATTTTGCATTACTTCTCAGCCCATTTAAAAAACATATATGCTGATATATTTTACTGCCGTAGAACTTTTCACATTCTATTAGGCAGTCTGACAAAACTTTAAGATATTCTAAAAGAAGAAAAATTAAAAGGCAACCAAGCTTTATTTTAAAAATTAAAGATAAGCTGTAAAATTAACATACCAACAGCCATCATGTAATCCCAGCGGTCTATGAGGCACATATTGAAGATCAGATGGTCAGATGTTTGCCCTTGACCAATGAGTGGAATGTTTCTCTCCAAATTTTGGGTTATTGCAGAAGTCCAGCCAATGAGAAACCAAAAGACTACCAGAAGAATAACAGACAGCATCCTCATCACTCTCCCACCTGTCATATATGGAATACGCTGAGCCGTTCGGGACAGGAATACCTTCAAAACCCTGAAAAATTCAGACAATGCAGAATTAAGAAGAGCACTAGTAGTGTCACAGGAATTAGACTTCCATTTTATTTCAATACTAGATTATTTAAAAAAAAAATCGACAGTCTTTCCTCTGACAGTATGTCCAAGAATGAAGTTTGGAACACTATTAATTTCATATTAATCATATTTAAATGGAACTGATTGCTGCCCAGAGACTGTTACATAGCAATAATAGAAAATATTAGCTATGCTTATGTTAGAGACACACATTTACAGGCTGTCTTGCCAAGCTGTTTTGTACATTCCATCTCCCAGTGGAAGACTTCTGTCTTTGAAAGACGAAAGGTCATTTCCATAAAACAGCAACCATGTATGTGAGATTTTATTCTGTTTTGATGCTGTCTGTCTGCTTATCCCCAGTCCTGCTATTTCCAGAGAACAAATTAACACTTCTTAGATATTTTTCCCACTGAGTTTGATGCTGCTGAGAAAATAACCTATTCATCATAGAAATAACTGTGGAAGGCACTTTGCTAATTAAATGGGGTTTGATTTGTTTAGAGGCAACAACATGTTTTTTGAGCTAGGAGAGAACCATCATAAGAAAAGCCACATGTCAAGCACTTATACCACATAACAGCTACTGAACATGTAACACTCACTTTAAAAATAATTGCACTTATTATTAGGATAAATTTGCTCCCACCAAGAACTGTGCGAGGAAATAGCACCTGCATTTTCTATCCATCACCACCTGCTAATGCAGAAAAAGGTCCTCCTGGGAGCATAAGAACAACCAAAACTTGAGGAAATCCCCTTGGGAAGAAGGAGTAGTTTGATTCTTCATGTAGCACAAAATATCTCTCTGTGCTGCCTGCAGCATGGGATCTGCCAGAAGCATCTTCTGGGAGCACTGCAGTGCTCCTGCCTCGGCCCTGCTAAGCTACCAAGGAGGAGCACTGAGGAAAGGCTGTCATGGAAGTTTTTATGTACCCAGACCATTAGAGGCAGACGAGCTGAAGTTTAAAGGTTGTTTTAGAGACTGGGGTGAGGAGCCTTTCGAAGTGAAGAGGTAAGATGTTTCAGTGATTTAGTCCTCAAAACCACAGTGGTTCCTGACTCTTGAGCATGAGCATATCCATGAAGGGACAAATTATCACTGAGGTTTTGGGATATGGATTTTTTTTTTTCCTAAAGTTGATTTTTTAAATTCCCGTGTCGGCTTTTAAGTTATTTCAGTGTACCAAGCATCAAGCCACCTCCCAAGACATTCTATAACCAGGCCTGCCTTTTCAGCAATACAAAATCACACTTCAGATTAACGTTTATGCTTATATTTGTCTGAGGGAAGGCAGAAGAAACCAGTGTTTCCTCTCAAACAACTAACAGAGCAGTGTCTTCAAAGGCAGAAGCACGAAAGCTTTTCTGCATCCATAAAAATGGATCAGCATTTGACTACAAACACAGCCTTCACAGTGTGCATTAGGTGAAGTCAGAGATCTGAATATGTTCGACATTATTCAGCTGTTTCCCTCCCAACAGTCACTCCGCAGGGAGTCACAGTTTTTGATCTTTCCATGTTTGATAGATGTTCTGCTCTCCCTGTACAGACGCTAAGTGCCTTCTGTTGGAAGCAGACTCCCAAAGACTCCAGCCAGGAGAGACAGAAAACTCCAGAGAGGCAAGGCAGGCCACTTCCCTCCGCATTGCTCAGCCACAGCACTGCTGCTCCAGGGCAGCACTGGTGAGCCCTCGTTTTCTAAACACTAAAAAACAGGAAGCAAAGGCTTCCCTCCTCCCTGTTGTGAATTCTGGTCAACAGTTATCTTCTCTGAAGGGAAGAAAAATGTATTCTTTTTCTAATGAACTGGAAAATTTCACAGCTATGGTTTGTCATTTGAGAAAAATCTCATCATACATTTTTATGAATGTTTAATTATTAGAGAAATCACACAAACCAGCTGAGAACTATTAGAAACTTTCTCTATTTTGGCTCCAAAGTAAATTCTTGATGATTCTACTGAAAGTCAACATGTGAGCCTTTTATGGGCATAACCCATTAGATTTTTTCCAGTACTAGTTCATTAACTGCTGCCTGTGAGAGAGCTTTCTGAGGGAGAAGTGTGGGCTGCTGTTACATTATTTACCTACGCACAATGAAACAAATAATATTTTGCAATACAGCAGTCAAACCCCCTCCAATTCGGATCAAATCACATGTCTTTTTTTGTCCTCTTTTTCACAAAAATAAGCATCCCCCACCACAGTCATTTCTACCCTGGACTTGTAGGCTTACATGTAAGCCAGCCTTTACGCTTCTTTTTTCAAACATTCTTTTTCTGAAAAGCTATAAAGAAAGTTGGGTTAGATCAGTAATGTTGCAAATCTCCTTTCCAGAGGTTGTGGTATAAAAGCAGTCAAGCAGAACACAAGCTCCCAAGTTGCAATTCCCTCATCCTCCTGCCACAATGTGAATCCTCAAAGCCTCATCGCTCACCACCTCAACACTGACTTACATGCTCTGTCTGCTCTCATCTCCTATGTATTATTGAATGTGTATCAAAGCAGAGCCAACTGCCCAGGAGTTCCTCTCCCAAGGGCACACCTTCTCACCAGGCTGGAGGGTCATTATCCTTCCTGTACCTCTGACTCACACAACCAAAGTTCACTGTAAAAAAGTTGAATTGCTGCAGTATGAGACCAGACTGCCTCAGCAAACACACGGTGTTTGATTACTGGTACCCTCTACCAGAAAACAGGGGAATTCTTGATTCAAATCCCTGCCCTGATTTTTGGGTAGACAATGTTCAAGCCCCCTTTTCCACTCAGTTCAACATCTCTATATTGGGTCAAACTAGCTATTGAACAAATGAGAGAGAATTCTTACAGGGAGGCAAGAAGTGGGGCTGGTGGGCTGCACTGATGCTAGGAAATAAAATATGCCCTGGGTCATCCCTGGCACTGAAGCTAACTGGCACAGAACAGCCAGCATCCACACTATTACTCTCAGCATTACAATTCATCAGGACAGAGGACGGAGTCCCAGTGCCCAGGAATGTTCTCAGATGCTGCTTAATTTATGAATACAGATGTAGCCACAGATTCAAGTTCCTGGGCAAATTAATGTTTCATTATGAGTATCAAGTAAGGCAAACTGGACAGACTCCTCCTCCACTCCTACCTACACCCAAAATTCCTGGTAGTGCCAGTCAATGCCCTGGTAGAAGCTCAGGGGTCTGTTTGAGACATATAGTCTCTGATCTAAAGCAGAAGAGGAAACTTAACCATGTTCCTCAGCATCTTCTAGCTATACTCCCACCTAAAACCATTCAGCATATGCAATCCACTTTTCTGCACTGTTGTTGGATAATTGAACAATCATTTCCAGTGACTTGTCATCAGCTCTGTTTACAGGCAGATCAGACAGAACACCACAATGTGTTTTACCTGCTTTTCTGGAAGACACAGCTGCCTTCAAGCAAAGCTTTGACTCACAGACAGCTACAGCCAGCATTAAAGCTGATATGCAATAGCTGTTCCTTTTACAGAGTTAACAGAAGGCGCAGTTCAGGCTGAATGAACTGCCTGGAGACCACAGCACATAACTCCCAACTCTGCTGGCTGCACTGTCAAGTCTTGGGAGAATTAAGCTACATGATCTGAGGATCTTCCTTGGGGTGCCTGGCTCCATATAAATGGAGAAGGGGAGGGCTTGGTTGCAAGCACTGAGAGCCAAGGGAAGCCTAGCTGCTGGGAAGGGAAGCGACGCTGCAAGCGGATCTGAAGCAGCGGGACAGAGCACGCTGATTCACAGGACTGGCTGGGATCACCAGCTTGGAAACATCAAGTGAAGCACGTGGCTGCTGCTGTAGTTATATCCTGAGATGCAATGTGTAACCTTAGAAAAGAAATAAAACCATATTAAATTTTCATGTCATATCAACAAAAAGATGGCCCCCAAACTACCACTGACTGCATAAGCAGCAGGAACAACAGGTGAGGGATCCTGCTTTGACAGCAACGACCTGGCACAGTTTGTTTATTTTTTATTTCTAGCATCTGTCATTTTGCAGCTCTACTGAGTCATTCTGTCAAACTGTTCTGTTCCAGACTGGTGATTTTTATTATGATACAAAAGCTACATGAGAAAGATAATGGGTCAAGCCCTTTGGAAGTATATTGCCCTCCTACAGTGCAGGGATTATGTCTTATCTACGTTTTCTGGACTAACAGTGAATATGCCACTGGCTACTTTGAGTTAGTAAACTGATGTGATTCTACAAAAAGTGAAAAGGTACCAGTGGGACATGTGGGGCACCATGTCGATACGAAAGAGTGCCTACACTTCACACCTGACACACAGACACAGACACAAATACTGAGTGCAGGTATAATTTCCACATCTGGAAGGATGACTGAATAAAGAAGATCAACACTTAAGGCACAAGACCTCAGAAATTATATTTAGATAGACTCATACCATTAGTTACTGGCTCTCACTGGAAAGGATAAAACCCAACTGAGAGAGAGAGAAATTAACAGCTTTCTAAAGAACTTCCCAGCTGAAAGTGTCCAAATTAGTCATTGTCTACTTCCCCAGGGATTTCTCAAGACCTCAGCACAGAACAAACTAGAAGTGCAGCACTGAAGACAATACTCTTTTGGGATGATCTTTTGCTTTATTGATTCTAACCACATTGAACCTGAGCAAACCTGGGCTGAGACGCATGCCATGTGAACAGCATGACAACAGCACAGCAAGACCCGCATCATATACATCATGTTCTGTCCAGTGAAAACATAAAACAACTAGAAAAGAAGTTTTGGGAGTCATGTGGGTGTATGGGTACTTCTGACAGCCCCCATCTTGTGTGTAGCCAGCAAACATGGCCACATATCACTAACAGCCATCAAAATATCTCAATTCCTTCACACTACGCATGCAACATTTCACAGTGTAGGTAACAGGAAATCTCCCACGCTTTTTATTTCAGAAAAGAATTTTGTAATAGCAAATACATGTCAAGAGCATTGCCATGAAAGACAACAAATGCTTAGAAGAATTGACTAACCCTTCCAAATGCACTGGATTTTGTAATGGGTAACAGAGCACAAGTGTGCCCTTGTGGCCAAGAAGGCCAATGGTATCCTGGGCTGCATTAGGAAGAGCATTGCCAGCAGGCTGAGGGAGGTGATCCTGCCCCTCTACTCAGCCCTGGTGAGGCACATCTGGAGTGCTGTGTCCCGTTCTGGGCTCCTCGGTATAGGAGACACATGGAGCTCCTGGAACGGGTCCAGCTGAGGGTGACAAAGATGATTGAGGGACTTCAGCATCTCTTTTGTGAGGAAAAGCTGAAGGAGCTGGGCCTGTTCAGCCTTGAGAAGAGATGACTGAGAAGGGGCCTCATCAGTGTCTATCAGTATCTAAAGGAAGGGTGTAAAGAGGATGAAGCCAGACTCTTCTCAGTAGTGCCAAGCAATAGGACAAGGGGCAATGAGCAGAAACTGATGCATAGGAAGTTCCACCTGAATACGAGGAAGAAATTCTTCACTGTGCAGGTGATCACACACCAGAGCAGGTTGCCCAGAGAGGTTTGGAGTCTCCCTCACTGGAGATATCCAAGAACCATCTGGATGCAGTTCTGTGCAATGTGCTCTAGGATAACACTGCCTGAGCAGGGAGGCTGGGCCAGATGAGCCAGTGTGGTCCCTTCCAACCTGACCCACTCTGTGATTCTGTGAAAGCCGGTCTGCACACCGAGACCACTATCATAAGCATCAATAGCTACAAGGTAAACAGTAGGTACCAATAGTACTGGAAACACGGGGAGGGAGATAGTGCTGCAGAATTGTTTCCTCTGTACTGGAAGCATACCTGACTTCAAATCCTTTCCTGGAGGTTGGTGTTTAATAAACGGCAATATTAATGTGTGAGGATATCTTTATGGTACAGTAAAAATTCCTAATCAGATAATTTTCTGTATTGAGTAATGAGAGAAACAGTGCTGTTTCTGAAACATTTTCTGCAAAGTTTCCGCAGCAGAAACATTTTCTGCAACAAATTATATTAACTTTCAAAAATCTGATTTTGAAAGTACAGTTTCCTTGACATCTTCCCTAGAGTTTTAAAGTGATTTGCTGTTGAGGAAAATTAATGCAATACAGATTTATAATGTAGGGCTAGAATAACAAGCTGTGAAGATGTATTTTACCTCAGTGCCTAGTAAAATCTACCTCTAGTAGGCAAAGAGACATGTCATGACTTAATGCTAACCTACTCTGCACAGTAGTTTCCTAGATTAGTTTTAATGCTACATATACAAAGGCAATCCTACAGTGCTTAAATGAAAGTTCCCCTTCTGAATCAACACTGACATAATTTCCAGGAGTTTGAGCAGACTGAGGAAGGTGGGAGGGAAATCACATGCAGTTCAAGGAAAGGCTCTGGGTATTGGGAGGCAACAGGACAACAATAGATTTCCCACTGCAATCCGAACCACTCACTCCCATGTGAGCAGCACTGGACTCACATTTTCTTGCATATTTAATAACATGGGAGAAGTCTAAAAATACTACTTTCTTTGATGAAAATTTATTGATTTGAAGTAGCTTTTGTCTGCCAATCTGTAAGTAGGCCTGGAGTGAGCAAACAACGTTATTTCTTTAAATGTAGCCTAGGATTCTGACATTTTTCATGCTATGCATAGGTTTTATTTTCTCCTTTCACCTGCAAGTCTAAATTCCCACCTGAGAAAAGGTCAATTTCCTGGTGGATTATAGAACAAAAAGCTTTCTCTGCCTGTAGCCAGCTCCATGAACTGCATCTGGAGTCTTCTGACAGACCAGCTGAGCTTTGCTTTTCCCCAGTGCCTCCTTGCTCCCCAGCTCACTGTCCTTCTGCCTGCATCTGTTCCAGCTGCCTGCCAGCTCCCATTGCAGCAGAGAGTGAAGCTTCTGCCTGTGTGTGTGCTGCTTTTTGAAGTGCTTTTGTTTATATCACCGTATCATCCAGGTAGGTCTCATCAGAAGTGGCCACTCCTCAACAGGATTTGCCCATCCTGAATGTGTGCTGATGGATGTATTAAGCACTGGGGAGCTGAGAGGTAAGAAGGCTCAACAAGGGGACTTTCCATGTCACGTAACTAGGTTTCAGTGATGCAGACCAAGTCTCCTTATTTATTAAATCCTCATCTGCTTTGTGCTAATTATCTCTTCTAATAAACCACTTACTGCACTAATACCCCCACGAATCCTGCTGAGATTAGCAGAACTACAGAATGCCAGTGAAACGTCGGACACTCTGCTGTCAAACTCTGGCGAGGCAGAACTGCTACAGAGCACACCGTAAACCATTAAATAAAAAGCCCATCAATCTGTCTCCAGACAACAAGCAGTGACATATCACAGAATGGTGAGGTTTGGAAGGGACCTTAAAGCTTATCTCGTTCCACCCCAGTGACATGGGCAGGGACACCTTCCACTAGACCAGGTTGCTCAAAGCCCCATCCAGCCTGGCCTTGAACACTTTAACCTCTCCTGTTTGTCAACTACTTGGGCTTAAGGTTACATCACACAGAGCTCATGACCACAGAATCTGATGCCTAAAGTTCTGAAGATCCCAGGTCCTTGGGATAGGCACAAAGCCATCTCTTTCCAAGTCTGCTACTGAATGGTTAACACAGCCATTTCAACACTTTCCTCCTGACAGATATGTTTAAATAACTACATCCCTCACTCAGTGAAAAATGAGGTCAGCTCCTCAGACGATTTTCTCCATAAGCAAACCAATCTTGCTGAAGTCTTTCCTTCATTCAGATTAGTAGTGATTTTGTGACAAAAGCTTTAGTTCATAGATCCTCCAGATCATAGATGATCCATAGATCCTGCCGCTAGCAGTTTGGTCTGAAGATTATAAATCCTTCAGCCTATACAAGGTCTGGCTAAGTTAATTATGTGCTTTTTAAAATTCATCAGGTGGTTATTATCTTTTTTGCAAATCTAAAGCCATTGAGTTCTTTACCCTTATCAAAGACTTTCAGAACAGGCAGTACAAAAGATCTCAAGGTCACTATTTATCAGGAAGCTTACACTGTGAAAACAGATGCAAGAGCTGCCTCCTAGTAATCTTTTCCTACAACAGGTCAAGAACGTTTTCAAGGCTTTCATTCCAAAATTTGCTTCGCTGCAGACTTGAATGTACAAAAGGCAATTCCCCTCGTGAACCTGGCTCACGATGTTTCATTTAACAAAGGCTGATGAGTAAAACCAGCTGGGATGAAAAATTCCCCTCCTTGTTAGTGCTGCTCTATCTAACACTGTTCCTCTACCACTGAAAATGTTCACAGACAATTTCAACAACCTTTTCAATTTTCAGAGACATTTTCTAGCATCATCAGTAAGGTAGCTGGGCAAAACCTCATGCCAAAGCTTGTACTTTTGTTCTTAAAATAGTCATACTACAAACAGGGAAAGTCTTGAAACGGATAAAACCCAAATCCAAACCAAAGTAAATTTGAGAATGGCTATTTATATTGATGTAGAAAGACCACGGTGCTAATAACACCAAGGTCGGGGTTCGCTTCCCTTATGGGCCATTCACTTAAAAGCTGGACTTGATGATCCTTGTGGGTCCCTTCCAGCTCAGAATATTCTGTGAGTCTGCGACTTTCTTTCCTTTCTTCTCCTCCTTAAGTTCACTGGCAAGCATTGTACTACTGATCACAGAATTATAAGCCCCACTTAAAATTGACAGTACTTTTCCAGCTTTTCTAATGTGGCCAGAAAACCAAAATACCTCACTCCTTTAAAGCTAAAGATGGTAAATATTCTGGTCCATTTGCATGATGTGAAAAGTTGCTGCTTTAATAAAGATTGAGCAATCCACTGCAGCTGTACTATGTGTTTCACCACTTCTATAAATGTATTAGATTACTTTATTCAGGTACTATATAGGAAGGATATAAGGCTTTTCACTGGATCAAAAAATAGTGAATAAAAATTTAGTGGACTTGAGTGAATTACAATTCACTCTGCTAGCAGTTATTTATTGTGAGGACCGAACTATATATCCATATATCCATAGCATATTTACAGATCACTATACTTTGTTTTTTGAGAAGTGCACTAAACAGTAGTTGGCAGCTGAAGGAAAACAACCATAATTTCACAGATAAATGTTTTCATGTTCACAGATAGAAGCCTCATTGTTTTTACCCTATGTATCCTACTTCACTAGTGGTTAATGTGATACTGTAACTGTTAGTTTGTATGTACTTCATTGTGGATTTGAACAAGATAAAAAGCTTTCACTAAAAATACCTCATCCTTTACTTATTTTTAGTCCTAATTACATAGCAAGTTTCTACATTAAAGCAGAATAAAATAAAATGTGCTGCTATGTGATCTCTTTTGTCTTATTAGCTGTTTTAACAACAATAAAACCTATTTAATACCGTTCTTCTAATAATATCATACAACTATGCTACTGAATTTTCTAGAACAGCATCTGAGATCCTGCAGCTTGCAGGGCAGATGTAGCTCTTCATTTCACCGAGGCTGACAGTTTGTGGCTGACATCCCTGGGACCCCATTAATGCACAGACCAGGGCAGATGTTTCCATGGTCTCCACAGCCCCAGCAAGGAGAAGGTTACCAACCCTGCTCTGAAGGAACAAATACATTGATTTACAAGATCTAACCACAGAGTTTAGGTTTGGCTTTGTCATCACAGAAACTTCAGTGACCTAATGACTTTTTGAATATTCCACTTGCAGAAGATGATAAGCAGGAAAACTGATTCCCCCTTGGAAGTCAAACTGTGTTTCCTTTATAAAGTTTCTCATGATGATGAGATTTTCTTGTGGATCTTCAAACTCCATGTGACATCTGGCATTAGCTGTATTTGCAAGACATTAAAGATAGAATTTTTTAAGAAACAATGGGGTCAGTAGACTTCTCTGACAGAAGTGCTATTTCTCCGTTGATCTACGGACTGCTGAGCAAGCTCAGATCTGGGACACAGCAGCAGGTGACAGTAGGAGACCTGGAGCAGATGCAGGAATCTGGAAACAAGATTGCCAAGAAGCAGAGAAGACTGTGGAGAATTTGATGTAACTTCAAAATTCACCAAGGTGGATCAAATCAAGACCACCCTGCAAGAGCATGGCACATGAATCAAGAATTAGGCACAAGCACCGCTACTTCTGGTCTGATGCATCTTATTGCTTTGAGGTTTTTCCATTAAAAAAATAAGTCACCTTGACTCGTCAATCAGATTTTCTAAGTTTTCTCTTTGTCTTTTTGGAGGAGGATTCTGCAGGAGCAGCTGCAAACAGCTCAAAGGTGTCACTGCCTGGATCCAGCTGTATTTTCAGAGGATGCTCAAGAGAAGTATTTTCCAAAATAAACTGGTTTAAGTATACTGCATTAAAAAAGTCCAGTAAAAAGAAGGGAGACTAGGAAAAGAACTGTATCTGTGAAGCACTGACTAAAGCACCATACACAAAACCTTTTGGCACTAAAGTATCTCCTCAGAGATTGACTTGCAAGCACTTACTTCCTTTTCTGCTGTGCAATGACATCCCTACACACTACTTTAAAATGGCAATTCATTATTAAAGATGAAGGAAGCAAACATCAGCAGTCGAAGGGAAAGGAGCCTGTCCTGTCTTTATACACTGCAACAAGCCACCATTTTTATGCCCTTATATCATTTGGAGTGTGTTTTTGTCCTTTCACTTTCCTTCTGTCAGAGTGTTTCAGTGCTGGAAGTTACTGTGAACTGGCTAAATTGCCTCCATTTTGAATGACCAGAAGCATGTGCATCTTTACATATCCAAATGAAGCCATCTAAATGTCCACTTTTTAAACACATCATCCTCCTAATCTTGTCACTTCATTGATAATCATAAATACACATTTCTTTTCAACCATGAGGACAGAAGAGGAGGATACACTGAAAGGTCCAGCCTTTGATGAGTTGTGCTCTCACTTACATACACTCATTGCCATGCCAGATAATTAAACAGCTCAGATGTAGCAGAAAGAACTTGTCTTGACTATTTTACTTCCTTCAGGTGTGAGAAAGAGTAATAATCACACCCACTGGACACAATCCTTCCCTCAGATCCACAATGCAGACTGCTGGACTTAGCAGAGCTCAGAAGAGGCGCTGGGTTGCAAACACCCTTATTATATGATGCTAAATCAACAGGGGTTAATGAAACATGGTACAGAAAGACATGTAACTGCATTATTTAGTTAAAATATTTGTTGCTAGTTTTGTGCCCATTTTAATAAAAAATGTTTACCAATTTATAATGTGATTGACAGGCAGCAGTGTTTTGTATCAACTCTACTGCAAAAGAAGCTCTTTATCAGCATTGTGTGCTCCTTCCACTTGTGGAATAAATATTAACATTATCTCATGGTTGTGCTTGCACGTATCATGGCTAAGGCCTTCATGTATTTGAAAGGAAAGTTTATTCTTCAGCTTGCCTGCAAGAGATAAGATTCAAACCACTTTTATAACAGATAAAATCAGGAACATCTCCACCTGTCAAAAGATATAGCAGTGTCAACACCAACAGAAATTGAAACCATAAACAATGTTAAGTTCATTGAATAAAATTTCCATGTTATAAAATATTGTTATTATTAAAATATTCCTCTGTAAATGTGCACCTGGAGTAGCTTACACTGAATGGAGTGAAAATGCTGGCAAGAGTATTAAAGCTCATCAGGCATCTGGGGAGTTATTACACCTCTGGTTGATTAACTCACAGAATAGCCAAGGTTGGAAGAGAGAAATTGAGAAATTCTCTAGTACAACCCTGATCTAAGCTGGATCAATGACAGCAGGTTACTGAGGACGTTGTACAGTTGGGGTTTGAGTTATCAGACTATGTCAAGCATCTCCTACAGAGGGGAAAGCAAGAGGCCAGTTGCTGGCCTGGAGGAGCAGTGACCCTCTGTAGAATAGAAAGTCTAACATGAAGTTAAACAGCAAAGGTTTCCACAGAAGCTTCATGTCTTTCACTGCAAGTTCCAGGCTCTCAGGAGATACTTAACATGAAGGAACGACATCATATAAAAATATGCCTCTAATCTATCAATATAGGGGTGCAGATATGGCTATTAGAGGTTGCAGTACTACTATGGACCTCCCCTTGCTATGCTAGTCATCTTATTTTACATTCTCCACTCTCAAAAGCAACAATGACAAAGGTTCCAAGCCTTCATTACTTCAAACTCCCGTATTTTATTCTAAATACAGATGATGCAGAGGACAAACAGACATTAGTTCTGACATTCATTCAACCAAGCTGAGAGTCACATAAATTCCCTGGCAAACTGCCCAACTTACTTGTTTCCTTCACTAAGAACTTTGGAGAAAAAAAATTCTACAGTAAAGGTATACAGAACAAAATAGAATTTTTTAGATACTCTAGTATGCCAAACACCTCTCCTGATGGGAGAACAAGTGCCCCTGTAAGAAAATTAGTATCAGTATGTGCAAAACAGTTTCTCGGCTAAAGCAGAAAACAAATTCTGGTCAGAACAAAATAAAATACAGAAGAATGAGAGGAATGCACTTCTTCAGTTTATAATACTATAGTAACAAGACAAATAACTAAAAAATCCAGCAATCAAAAAGCCCCAGTTGTATGAAACTGACACCTGATAAAATGCATCCCTATGGATTCCTGTGCTCCGATTAGCTTCAGGTTGACTTGTGCAAGCAGCACAGTATATAGCAGTACAAAAGAACTCTACGTTTTGGCATATAAAATAAAGCATACAGTTATAAGAAATTTAAAGAATAGCAGCCCAGAATCATTGTATAGTGCCAGCAATACCTGATTAAAATGAATTCTTTAATAAGCTTCCGTGATCTATTGCCAGGTAAATGCTCAATCAACTATGTTTACTCTCAATATGTGTAAGCATGTGTGGCAATCAGAAAAAAATGCTAATTAGGTTTATCATGAGTACTTCTGAAGAACCTACATTTTCTTGGAAACTGGTTTCTGAATGTCTGTCTGAATTTAAATTTTGTGAAAATAATTAAAGTTGCATGTCTTAATAATTACTTGCTGGGCAAGAACAATCCCATGCAGCAGCACATTCTGGGGGCCGACTGGCTGGAAAGCAGCTTTGCAGGGGAGGGCTTGGTGATACTGGTGGGCATCAAACTGCCCATGAGCCAGCAGTGTACCCCTGTGGCAAAGGAGGCCAACAGCCTTCTGAACCACACCTGACAGAGCGTGTTCAGCAAGCTGAGGGGGGTAATCCTGTGCTTTACTCACCATCGGTGGGACCAGAGCTGGAGCGCTGTGTCCAGCCCCAGGTCCCCAGTACAAGAGAGACATGGACATCATGGAGATGAGCCCTGTGAAGGGCCACAAAGATGACTGAAGGACCTGACCACCTTACAAGGGGAGAGGCTGAGAGCTGCGACCCTTCAGCCTGGAGAAGAGAAGGCTCAGGGAGAAACTTACCAATGTATATAAATATCTGATGGGAGGCAGTAAAGATGATTGAGCCAGACTCTTCTGAGTGGTGCCCTATGTCCAGATAAGAGGCAATGGGCACAAACTGAAATCCTGGAAAATCCATTTAAACATAAGAAAAACCTTGGAGAAATTCAGAACTTGACTGTACATGGCTCAGAGCATTCTGAGCAGGCGGGTTGGATTCTACGATCTTCAGAAGTCCTTCCCAACCTCAGCTCTTCTGTGCCTCTGTAATCTTTGTGCAGCTGATATACAGATGTATAGATGGAAGAAATTATATTTTCTTAGTATGCTTTCTGTAACAAGCTTTTTAATCAGACCTTAAATCTTAAGATTTAATATGCTTTAGATCTGTATTAGTATTTAAAGCACAGTTAGCAGTAGAAGCTCTTTTGTATAACTTGTTCTATGATCTTCTTCTGAGCTTTGACTGAATATTCTACAAGGCATCATAAATTATGCTCTTAGGGGCCCACTAAAGTACATATTTTCACTTTTATTTTTCAAATTTATTACTATACAGTATTGTCACCCATTCTAATGAAGAAGGCAATGCAATTACTCACACTCCTCTGCATGGTTATATACATCACTGCAACATACAACTTCAATAAATAAATGAAATGTTCTCTATATTTGTCATTCTGCAATAAAATACTCAAGTTTAAAAAGTCAACTGCAAGAAATACTAACTCTCCTCTTCTGTGTTTTGTCTCACAGAGGAAGAAATAGCATCATCTGACAAGCTGAATTCCACAAATGGTTGTTTTCTGTTTTCACCATAAAATAATGAGAGAAATTATAATTTAAATTGCAGTCGGAGGTTTAGTTGTCAAGAAAAACAAGAATAATGTTTCTATTTAATGAGACACAGGAGAGCTAATCTAAATGCCACAATTTTCAGGACAAAAGAGGAGCAGCTGATTGCTATGAGATAGATAAAACACTCCTGTATTCTCACTGAAATCAAATGTAACAGATGCAAAAAATACAGACACAGGCAATCTACCCACACAGAGCAATGAGACCCTATTGCCACCAACATGGACTGAACAGAATGGGAGTAAAATGCAATAAGCTTGAAGCTCCATAAAAATCTGCAAAAATAAACTAAGGGCAGAGTCCCATCTTCACTTCGTGGTCACATACACATTACAAGTGTTGATAGCCATGATGTTTTTAGAGAGTACTTGTTTAAAAAGAAATATTGCAATCACAGAGACATCAAATAGTGCTAAGAAATGCAGTGGCAATGACCTTGCTTCACAACAAATAACCCAAGGAAGAAAACGGGGGAAAAAAGGGGGAATTTATAAGACTCCTTTTTAATTATTAGTCAGACATTGACTCAAATTCAGATTTGGTGACATCCATGCAACAAGAGCTAATTACACAAGAAACCGATTTGGACTCTTGAATATAACAAACAGCTTCAATGTGGTGTTTCATGTAGCATGAAGATGAAAATAAAACAAATAAGCCTGGTCTAACTGAGCATGGAGACAAAAAGGAACAGAACACACACTTTGTTTTCACTGAAAATAGTCTTGATACATAATTTGGTTTCTGTATTCTATCTGATAAATCTTGCAAATGACATTGATACCTCTGACTTTTCATGCTAATGATGCATGAAGACAGACCTGAGGCTGTCCAGGGCAGGGCGTGCTGCCAGCTCTTCATACAGCTGAGCCTGCTAGGGCTGCATCCCGGCTGCAAACCTAGGAAACAGCTCAGCTTCAATGCTCCCTGCATTCTGAGAAGACAGCTACAAAACCTGTCTCGCTGTTTTTGATTTCCAATATCTTTCAGGGTACTCAAATTTGCTGTTCTTGACAGTCTTGTGTTTATCCCAGAAACTGATGAGCCCAGCCAGGAAACCCTTCTGGGATTTGGGATAAATAGTATTGTTTGGGTTTGCAGGACGATCTTTGTCAGTGCCTTTACTACAGTCACTACACTTCTAGTAAAAAGGTGCAGAAAACAACAACAGAGTTCACTGACTTGATTTATAAATTCTACCTTTTTTCTTACAAAAAAGCCTCACAGCTGAAGTCTCAAGGCCTTTGGGTTGGGTTTTTTGTTTGCTTTTTTCCAAAAGGCCTGTGCACTCTGGCTGGACTGCAGATGTCACAGACACAGGACATTCTGGCCACTCTGTGACTCTGCTGAAGAAGGTGTTAGCTGAGGAGAACTGCATCTTTAGGAAGGTGTGGCAGAGGGCTACTGCAGCTGGTGGCTGTGCCCCTCCTGTCACACAACACTGCATTGTGCCCACTGGGTAAGCAGACCTCAGCTCTGCATGATTTCTGAACACTACAGAAGGAAAGCAAATGAAACACAGACAACTCTCAGTTCTGTGTGGTCAATCTACCTTTCTCAGCTCAAGCAGCAGGTTAAGAGCTTCATGGTGCCAGGAGTTAAATCCGAGCGAGATGTGCATGTGCAACCAGGAGCACTGAGGCGTGGGCAGCAGGCACAGACAGTGGCAGCGAGCTGCAGAACTGCTGCACTGCCATTTGAAAGTGCAGGACTTCCTTCATAGGAGTGGTATTTCAAACAGAGAGCCCAAAGAAGGTGGGAACAAGAGAGTTTGTGACATACCTATGACAAAGAATTGGTCTTGTCATTTGAGGTGGAGAAACTGAGCGACAGACCTGGTTATGGCTGACATCCAATTGAAAAATCTCAGAAGCAAATTACTGGGATCCCAGATTTAGCCCTTTGAAAAGCCACTAGAATTTGTCTAGCAATTAAATTACCCAAACAGAACTTGGGATCAGAAGACCTGTGGGACAAAAAGGGATGTGAAAAAATCTACAATGAACACTGCACTGCACCTGATGGTGCTAGACAAGACATCTATATTCTTCAAACACCACTCCCAGTGTTTGAAGAAAAAGATGCCTTACCTAGAGCTATGCCTGTTTGAAGAAAGACTGAAGATTGACACAAGCCTGCCTGCTCTTACACCCTGCACAGGACTAAACCAGCAGTGCTGCTGGCACCACAGGAGTGATGAATGAACCAACAAAGTAGCATATGATCAAGCTTAAGGTGATCTAGGGCTCAAAAGTCAAAATGGCAGCTGAAATAATGCCTAGTGCTTAAAGTGAATGCACAGCTAATGTAAAATAAGTGTAGTTTCAGAGATAATTAGTGATCAAACATCCTGTAAGCTGGCTAGTTAAATATACATATAGATAAATAGATAATTGGAAATTACTCAGTTTATAGCCTTTACCAACAAAAACATGTACGAATTAAGAGGATAATAGCATGCCTCGTTCTTGGTCTTGCTCAGCTTTGGAGAGGCAAGGAACAGGCAACTGAGCAACATCCTGGCAGAACACAGCACATTCATAGGAGTCCAAATGACCCACAGCTTTATGGTGATTTATGCTGCTTACCACAGGGCAACAGCTTAAATGGAGGGAGGCACTCGGTGCTCTGACAAACAAGCAAGGAAGTAGGTAGTTCTGGTTCTTCAGAAGGGAAATAAAGACAGCTAAATATGCAACCCTGACTCTGCAAGGCTAACTACGAATACGAATTTGAAAGAAATAGTTGGGTGCCCTAACCAGGGAAAACCTGGAGGACATGGACTAGGCCAAATATTAAGGCAACTGTGCAATACTCTCATCTTCAAGAGACATTATGGGTATGGCACAGAAATGCTGTATTAGTAAAAAGCACACCAGCATCAGGACTAGAAGCACCATCCCTATGTTAATGAGATGCACACCTCAGCTATTTGTTAAGAGTTAGGTTTTTTCTTCAGTTTGGCCTCAAGTTGTGCCAAGAGAGGTTTAGATTGGATATTACGAAAAATTTCTTCCTGGAAAGGATTGTCAGGCATTGGAACAGGCTGCCCAGGGAAGTGGTTGAGTCACCAACCCTCGAGGTATTTAAAAGGTGTGGCATGCAGGGACATAGTTTTGTGGTGAGCCTGTCAGTGTCAAGTTTATGATTGGTCTCAATGATCTTAAAGGTATTTTTCAACCTAAATGATTCTATGATTCTTTGGCACACTGCTGCAGGGTTCTATGGCTTTTAGGTATCCACATGATGTTGTATCTTGCGGAAAAAAACCCAAGTAATAGCATTTGTTTGGTATTCCTGCCCCATGCTTCTATGCATGGCACATACTCACATTCTCCTTTCGGCAAGATAGGTCATCTTTGGCATACCTAAACTTTCAGCCAGAAGCACAAAAGCCATTTGTTAGCACAAAAGCCATTCCAGAAGAACTCCAGGACAGTTATAATAGTTGTCCAAGATCCTGAGAATCTCTGATGAGACCTAACAGTTCTGAGCAAAGATTAACAAATACCAGAATGCCACATTAGAGAAACAGCAAGCACAGAAACAAAGTTCAAAGATGAGAATAAATAATCAGTGGGCATCACCATCATGTTTGCTGCCCAAATTAAAAAGACCATGAAAACACACAGAATGGTCAACAAGGATTATGTGCCTTGCTTGCATCTGTGGTCCTGATGGTGCAGCTGTGCAGCACACGTGAGTGCAAATCCCAATAAAGAATGCAAAAAACAGTAGGAGTTTGCTGATTGGGCTTCCAGACCTGAGGCAATATCTTAGGAAGCAAACAAACTGAGCACCAGCCAGTATTTCTGAGGATATGTCCTGACAAAATTTCCTTACGAGAGACTGAGCCAGAGACAAAACCGAACATTACACAGCATACATTCTTGCAAACCCCTACATTTTCTTACATTCAAATGGTAAACCAGGCAGTGTCTCTTCTTCCTGGGTACAACAGTGTCATGGTTCACCAACCAACACAAACAGGCTTTTGCTCCTCACAGGCCAATGGTAGCTGACGCTCACCAGAAGCCATCAATCGCTACTTTAACACAAGTTCGACAATCACGCCCTACAAGGATCCCAGAGCAACACACAGGCTATTTTCTCAACTAGCAAAGCATCATTTGCAAATTGAATAGAAACCTAGAACTGAGATTTGGTCATTGCTGCCACATTCCCCAAAGCATTTGAAAAAGTGCAGAGGAGCAAAGTCCAGAGCTGGATTATGTTAATCCGATTTAAAAGAAAAAAAAGCCTGTCCAGTCTAAGATAGAAGGCAGACTTATTGCTGAGGCAGGATCCTGCATAAAGCAATTAAGGCTTTTACTAAGGGATGGCTGGGACAGCGTAATTCCAGCTCTTTTATCAGTTCCAAACCTCTCAGCAGTATATGGAGTTTTGTTCAAAGCCAGCAACAGAGCGATTTCTGAAGCGCTAGAGAAATATCTCAGGAATATATGATGATCATTTACAGACTGCAGAAAACCATAGGAGAGCTAGAAAATACATGGTTTAAGAAAAATAATTTAAAATATTAAGTTTTAATACATAACTCCACAAAACAGTAGCATGAAAAAAGTTCTAAAAGCTTGTCATATGCAAAAACTAGAAAAGCGAGTCAAGGAAAATAGCAGAAGATCTGCAAAAATGTGCTCACAAATTTGATTGGAACATCTGGAACTAAACAGTTCATAGATTTTTAGCCTTGTTTCAGTAAGACAATGGTACCATACGTGCTTATACATATCAACTTTCTTATTACTAGCCCTGGTGAAATTGCCACAGTACCTTCTGACATTCCTCCTTGTTTAGAGGCCATGAATTTATGTAGTTTGAACTGAAGTATGATTTCAGACATGTAACGCCTATTTGCATTATTCACAAGTGAACAGTAGAAAATAATATCAAATAAATGCTGCAAACCATCTATGACAAACACCCTGATCCACAAGGCAGAGCCAGTGAATCCCTGGTTGCCAATGCCTGACATTTTTTAGATCAGAATGGTGAAAACAAGAATACCTGCACTGGTGAGGACTGATACCAGTCAGAGAGGCTTAATGGTTGTATGAAAAGATGGGCAAGGAGAAAGAAAAAGCTTAGTAAGATTTGTGGTCACAAGAGTGGCTGCCACTTCCCAACAACTCCGTGAAGCCAGTGCTTGAGGCACAGGCTGCCAAGAGCAGGGGCCTCCCCACCAGCAGCCCTGCACTCGCACAGAGTTGTAACCTCCCCACGGCACACCTGGGAGAAACAGGTGGCGTCTCCCCAAAAGCCCACCAAGGGGGAGAAGGATTTTTTTACTCAAGAAGTTCTCAGAAGAACAGAAATTGCTGTAGCAGAGGCCAAGAGCAGAACATGGCTCCACCAGGACAGCTGCGTTGCCCTGAACTGCCAGAGCACAGCAGTGCTGATGGCTGGGAAGAGACTCAGAGACCCCTGAGTAATGCAGCTCAGCATTAGAACTCCCAGCTAACTTAATTCACACAGTGGAAATAGGCACTCAAAATTTTACACTGATTGTTAACATCTAGTATGTTTAGATTTGCCAGAAACAGAGGCTCCAGCTTGAACCACATGCAGTAAAATGCAAGTATGGACAGAGGCTCACGGTGTGCACATGAAGGAGGTAGAACTCAAGAACATCCAAAACTTGTCCTGTACTCTAATACTCTACAGCAGAAAAACAGTTTTAATTTTTAAAACAGTTTTCTTGGTAGTGAATATTAAGTGAAAATATTACAGATTAGTTCTAAAAGGAATAGCTTAATACTTACAACTGATTTTATACTGAAACTTTCCACAGGACCTATTGTGTATGTATTCCCGAGCTCCAAGTCAGCATTATCTTGGCCTTTCCAGCTCAGATCACGGATCCAATATAGTCCATGTAAAATTCTTAGAGCATCTTGTGCCTCTTTCAGAAAAGCATCTGTGAGGATAACTCACCATTGTGCAGACCAGTGCAATGCTCAATGAGCTTCACTCCTTTGTACGTTACAGCAGAGCAACACAGCATTTTATGTCACCAGGGGTTGGTTACCACTGATCAGATACTCAATTTTTCAAGAACATAATGACAATTTTTTTGCCTCCATAGAAATCCAGAAAAGAGCAACTAATATGTGAGAATATTTGGTCCAGGGACTGGTTTCCCCAGTACTTAAGATCTACATTAGAGTTAGTGATCAAGAATAATGAATGTCAAAGCAGCTGGTACACTCCAACAAACAGTACCACTATATGTCATTTCAGTTTATAAATATGCTTAATATCTTAATAGATCTATAGTAGAAAGAATGTTTAAATATAATTTTTATTGCATGTTTGTGAAATAAAGGCCAAATATTGGACTAACCACTAAATTATACAGCTTGATCAGTTGTATAATACAGACCATTACATTTTTCTATCGAAACTCCTGCCATTTGTAGTAGTACCTAACTACAGAATCTTTCAAGAGAGGAATCAGTCTTGAACTGAAAGCAGCACAAAAAATTTCTCATTTCTCCTCCAATCTATTTGGATTTTTCAATAGCTAAGCACCCTTCTGAGAAAAACGTATGCCAGATTGCTCATTTGAATTTCTCTGGCTTTGGCTTCCAGCTACCAGATCTTATTAAACCTCAGTCCAATAGTTTAAAGAGCCTTTTGTGACTACTTTTCCTCCCCCTGCTTGTTTACACACCACAGAAGAAGTCATCTCTCAATCTTTTTGTGGATCTAAAAAACAGATTAGCTTTCACAGTATCAAGCATTTTCCCAGCCCTCAAATGCTTTCTGAACCACAATCACCTATTGTATACCTACTTTAAAAATGCACCTCAAGAATAGGACATACTGCATCTATACGAGTTTCGAAGACGTTGTCTCCTGTTGTAAAATCAATTCCCCACTGATTAACCTCCTATTCTCCATAACTTTTTGTCCTGAAATAGTCCCTAGCTATATTTTGCCTTTTGCCTAGTTTTATTTTGCTAAATGCATCTTTGACCAAGCCCAAGTTACCAAACAATAACAACAGGGACACAGACATGGCAGAGATGTTCAATGCTTTCATTGCCTCTGTCTGCAATACTGATGATGGGCTAAGAGGGCCCCAGTGCCCCGAGCTGGAAAACCATGGCTGTGAGAATGAAAAACTCCCAGTTGACCCTGAACTTCTACAGGATCTGCTGTTCCAGCTGGATCTCTGTAAGTCTATGGGGCCTGATGGGATTCATCCGAGAACACTCAAAGAGCTGGATGATTCATTGCAAGGCCTCTTGTAATGCTTTTTGAACAGTCCTGGGAATCTGGAGAGGTCCCAGTTGATTGGAAGATGACTAATGCTGTCCAAATGTCCCAAAAAGGATGACCCTAGAAACTACAGCCTACTAGTGTCTCTTCAGTGACTGGTAAAATTCAGGAGAAGATTATTCTGGGAGTTATTGAAAGACACCAGAAGGACAACACCATCATCAGTCACAGCCAACATGGCTTAATGAGGGGAAAATCCTGCTTGTCAAACTCAATTTCCTTTTATGACAAGGTAACTCACCTAGTTGATCAAGGAAAGCCAGTTGATGTGATCTTTCTGGATTTCAGCAAAGCTTTTGATACTGTCTCTCACAGTGTCCTTCTGCACAAGATGTCCAGCTCACAGCTGGATAAACACATCTTGTGACGGTGAGCAACTGGCTCATGGGTCTGAGACTGAGAGGAGACATCACTGCAGTTACAACGTCCCCACGAGGGGGAGAGGAGGGGCAGACACCGATCTCTTCTCTGTGGTGACCAGTGACAGGACCCAAGGGAATGGCCTGAAGTTGTGCCAGGGATGTTTAGGCTGGATATTAGGAAAACTGTCTTCACCTAGAAGGAGGTTGGGCACTGAAACAGGCTCCCCAGGCCAGTGGTCATGGTACCAAGCCTGTCTAAATTGAATAATTGTTTGGACAATGCTGTCAGGCTCATGATGGGATTCCTGGTGCTGTCCTGCGTGGGGCAGGAGTCGGACTTTAATGATCCTTGTGGATCCCTTCCAACTCAAGATATTCTGTGATTCTAGTAAAGAATACTTTTCATTACCAGACTTTCTGAAGCAGAATTTACTATTTCACCTTTCATTCTTCACAGAAGCCCACCAGAAGCCTTCTCTCCAGTCATGATTCCTCACTGACAATCAGTGTGTGTGATCTGCACATCTCTGCTTCCACTGTGATGGGCCAATCTGAGTCACGTTCTTCACTCCCTCATCACACTCCTCCACAAATAGCTGTAACTCAAGTATTGCAGTGTAACGCCTGGTTTCTCTCACGCTGTAATCCCATCCAGCAGAGATACCTTGTTCCACTGACCAATTCCATCCTTCCCACGCAATGAGAAAAACCCAGTCTGTAGAGCTATCGTTACTTGTATTGCAAATGCATTCACAAATGCACACCCACCTGGAAGGTATTGCCTCTCAGCACAGTTTTGCTACCTGAGGGAGGTCCTGGACCTGGATACGGTCTTGGAAAGGAGAGGTTCCAGCCCCAGCTCTGAAGCCCTTCTGCTATCAGGTTAACCTGATGTGCAAAACCAGTCCATTCTCACAATATCTGCCAGGGTGCTCCTGCATGCCATCAAAAGACACCTGAGAGGTCTTGTGATACCTGTGGATCATTACAAAGTGCCTTCCAACCCACAGCTGTTTTTTTTCCTAATAAGGATAACAATGTAATTGAATATTAAAACACCAGATAATTTCTTTATCTTCTCTTTGAACCTTCCTAGCCAAACTCAGTCTGCGACGATAAAGAGGAATGTTTGCTACATTAAGGTGATTAAAATACCAGCCCATGAAACTGTACAGCTGTATCTACAACATTTTTAAATAAATTAAATATTATTAGGAATATGGATGAGAATATTTTCCAGGATCCCAGTGCTCTAGCAATCTTAAATACATTATATGCAGCTGATTTTTTTGCTTTAAGATGTTTATTAGTCCCACTTCTACATGGTGCTCCATCAAGATTAATTCTGCACTGTTTTTAACAGCTGTGCTACATTTTACTAGTTTATATGTAAGAAAGTAGATATTTTATTCAGAAATACAAAATTGAATCATTATACTGTCTAGTTAAGGCTAGTTATTGCTTGAGAATGGCAGGGATACAAAAGAGCTAAATGGGATTTTAATAATGCAGGTTTTATTGAGAAAAAAAGCCACAGCACAACAGAATGTGACTCATTTAATCTAGAAGAACTGCAAAAATGAGAGAATTTAATCTTGAATGTGCATCATACAAGAATGCTACATAGTATTTACTGTCTAAAACCCTGTTTTGTTGTATACCATAAAAATAAGTAAACAAAGTAGCAAAGGTTTGCAGCAGACAAGAGGCATGAATTATACTCAAGAAATGAGTTAATTAGGTTAAGGCATGCTAACAAGAAAACAGATTTTTCCATGACTGGTCTAATTAGTGAAACTTCATTCCTTATGAACTCCTACTCTATGTGCAGACACTTTTTCAGCAAGCCCAGCTTCTTCCCTCCCTAACCTGCATCCCCCAGCCTTACGCTCTGTCCCCAGCCCTTAAAACCCTCATTTTTCTGCCGTTTTCTCCAGCAGCCAGGTGCGAGGCACAGTGTGGGATCCACCAGCACAGTGTGGGATCCATCAGCACAGTGTGGGATCCACCAGCACAGTGTGGGATCCATCAGCACAGTGTGGGATCCACCAGCACAGTGTGGGATCCATCAGCACAGTGTGGGAGCCACCAGCACAGTTTGGGAGCCACCAGCAGTGTGCCCACTGACCACCCAGGGCAGACCAGGCAAAGAAGGGCCAGCTGGTGCTGCGGGTTTCAGCCTTTGCTCTGTGGGAACATGCAGAATGTCTGTTTTCTGCCTCAAAACTGTTTTTCGCAAAGCTTTGTAGGACTCAGTGCCTACAACCTCAGGTGCTAAAATGCGCCACTTCTAGGGAACAATAGACAAATGGTTTCAATAGTTATAGGAATTCCCCACAGTGTAAAAATATCTACAGCTTGACCAAACCACTCCTTTTCCTGTATTGCAAACAGACTGAAATCCTGTCAGTCAAGTTAAAGCAGCAAAACCCCAAACATTTCAACAAGGCAGTATCAGACCAGCACTCTGGACACTGCATTTCTGCAACAGTAACATCTGCCTTGAAAACAGTTTTCCCTCCTTTTGTTTCATGTGAGATAACATCGACCACAGAAATCACTACGGACCACAGCCAGCAGCAAACTCCAACAGTGAACGCATCTGTCTGAAGGTATTTCACTCTCACCTCCCACAAGAAAAAAGGATAATTCAATAGGAAGTAAATCCTCCACTTTTTTTGAGTGTTCAACCAACATAACCACAACGGCCTGACTAATTTAAAAAACCAGGCTGGTTCACCACTACAGGCAATGCTTATCTCACTCTGCTTGCCAATTTAAGCTGTGTTATGCAGTAACCACCTCTCCAAGACAAAACTTCTCTCTGCAGTGCTTCACCACTAGTGTCCCATTTCATGGAACCACTGGGTAGTGGTGTATTGCCACTATGGAACTGTCACCTATTGGCACTATGACCTGTGAAATATTGGCCATGGGATTATCCAGCTGTACAGGTTCCAACTGCCAAGGTACCTTCTGCCCCTTTCTGCACCACATTCCCACCAGACACTTTCAGACAAGATCATCTCTATCCTCTTCCCCAGCCCTAGCTGACCTAGGAGAGGTCATACATGCCATGTGTTGTGGTTAGGAATGGTATTCCCAAATTTAGTGTTCCCACTGAAACACCTCAGACCACATGATGCTTGCTCACTTCCCCCCACCTCCCCTGCAGCAGGATGAAGAGAAGAACCAAAAGCACAAAAAGGTAAAGATCACAGGATAAGAACAATTTAGCAAAAAGAGAGATGAAAAAAAAAAAGAAACAGTAACAACAAACAATACTAATAACAGAGTGTACAAGCTAGGCAAAGGATTCGCACGCAAGTGCTCTCCACGCGTGAACCCATCCTCCACCCTCTGCATCCCCTGCACGTTGTGTGAGTTGATATCCAATAACCCCGGGGTCCTGGCTGTGCCCTCCTGGCTGAAGCTAGCTTTAACCCTGCTCTGGCTGGAACAGGATGCCGTGTCCTCACCACTGATGCTTCAAGAAGCAAACTGACATCTTCTTTGGGCTCTCTGCTAGCGTGAGTCTCCTCTTCGGTAAGGCACTGAACCACAATCCAGAGAACCACAGAATCATTGAATTGTTTAGGGCTGAAAAGACCGTCAAGATCATCAAGTGCAACAATAAACCTAACACTGCCAAATGAGCCACTAAACCATGCCCCCCACTAAAACATGCCTCTAAATACCTGCACACTACCCACACTGCTTTTTTCCTCCTTTCTTTACCACCTCTAAAACCTGTAGGAAGGTCCACTACTTGCTCCAACTGTACCAGATGGCAAAGCACAGCAATATAATCTTAGCACAGCATTTAGATGAAATGCAGAATTGCATCAGTGTTAACATCTTGTTCTCTCACTAACACTCCCATCCCACCATCACTGCTTACAAAAAAGTGTGGATTATGTCATTGTCATGTTTCCCACACCTGAAACATTACCTTCCCCATACCTTCTCAGTCTCCTCACTTTCCCACTCACCTTTGTTTCTCTTACTGATATAAGAAATGGAGATTCCCACAAACTAGAGACCCCATTCCTGGGTTTCCTTTCCCTAGAATATCTGAAAGCTATCCTATGTAGACACACACAAATGCATACATTTGTCTGTATGTACGTAACTTTGTTTCATTCTTATGCTTTAGACCAGAATTAAGGATTCTGTATTAATCCTGACACGAAGATGACAGAAGTTCACACAATATTAAAAAAAATGAGATAACCTGTTCATAAAATACAGGGCTTGAAAAAGGACATAGAGAGTCTTCAGTTACAGAAATATACTGAAAGGTGCAACACCAGCTGGTCCTTTAAACCCAAAAGGTTAAATTTGAAACATCATTATTTCTTGAGAGAATTATTTTGAAAAATTCATTGTTTAGGAAAGTATTGTATTTTACATTCATAGCTCTTCAGCTAGATTTCTTAAATTAAGCTCATTTCCATGCCCCCATGCTTCCACCCCCATAAACATCAGCTCGTTATTTTAAAAATGTGCAGAGAATAAGAAAGAGGCAATTAAGGATGAGGCACTGTAGAAATTGACTGTGACAGGTGTTCAAAGAATGAATCAGTACGTGACTTCCCTGTTCTTTTACTCTTCCTTAAGCATCTCCTTTTGACTTCTTTTCTGATTTCCCCTTGATGCCTGAACCTAACAAAACCTCTGAGACCTCCTTAGGAAGAGAGGAGCTACAGGCAAATTAAAAAAGCTACAAAAACCCCAAGTGTTTCCAGTGACTCCTACCTGGCTTTGGTTAACCTTCACGCTCCAATGCTACTCAAAGCACCTCATTTGTTGAGAACTACAGCATTAGACTTTCTCATTATCATTAATAGCTACCTTTACACAATATTGGTTTTCCCATTTAACTCAGAAAAATCACAAGTTCCTTGCTGGCAATTGGTTCTTCCCCCAGGCTAGCTGCAGGAGGGAACCAGTGCTTGTCAGGAGTATTTGTGATGTCTGCAGAAAGCCATACCTCAACCCTGTAAGACCTGTGGATTGAATTAGATCTGCCAAAATTTTCTACCAAATTTCTATTAGCATCACATTGTTTCTAACAGCAGAATTGCTGTGAATGTGTATAATAAAATATATATCTAATTTGACTCAATCTTTTGCAAGGCACACTCTGGGACTGAGATATTCAGTACCAAAAAAGACCACAATACCACGAATGTAGGAAAGGAATGGTCTGGGTATCTGGGTGGAAAACAAAAGATATATTCCTAGAGAAAGTAATTCTAGATTAACACACTAAATAGTTTTTTTCCCTCCTTGTGTTACACAAAGAAATACAGAATTATTCAGAAGGCCATCCAATGCTCACAGCAGGCTTAACAGTGAATCCAGACCAGGTTGCTCAGGGCTTTATGCAGCAGGGTCTTGAAAACCTCCAAGTATGGGAATTCATAACCTCATAAGCAACCAGCTCCACTGCTTAATCACCCTGACACTGAAAATGCTTTCTTTGTATAACACTGACCCCGATACTAATTCATATCGTATAAAGTTGAAATCTCCTGTTTCAATTTGTCATTGTCTTTTGTTCTCCCACTGTACACTGCTGTGAAGAGCATGGCTTCACCTCCCTGTAGGTGTTGGGTAGCTCGTGGTAGGTCCCTCCAAAGCTGTATTTCCTTCATGCTGAACAAGCCCTGTTACCTCAACCTCTCCTTGCAGGACAAGTGCTCCAAGCCCTGAGCATTTTGATGGCCTTTCACTGAACTCATCTAAGTTTGCTGATGTCTGGACACATCATTGCAGATATGATCTGAGTAAAGGAGAATAATTACTTCCCTCAGCCTTCAGGCTACTGTCCTGTTGATACAGTCCAGTCTGCTGCTATCCTTCATTGCTTTGTGATGATCAAGGATGAGGATGTAGTGCACTCTTGGTTTCTTATTCAATTTTGTCTTGTTTGCTGACCCTGTCAGCACAGTTGCCAAGTAACACCAAACAACTGAATGAACAAAGCAGAAGACTTTCTGCCCAGTTTTGCAGCCTATCCTCACTTAATATGAATGGAAGATCAACTGTTCTGTCAGGATAGCTGCTTCCTCACATCATGTAAAATCATATAAGCAACCTGTTAGGATAGCAGAACTGCAGTGACAACATGAGCCACCCACAGTCTTAGGCTTTTTATCTATCTGAGCTATAGAAACAAAGCATCCAAGCAAAGTCACCAGCTCCCTCTCTTCTCGACTGCTCTAGTTGTTTTACTTTTTGCATCAGAAATTGTTCATCCCAGAAAATACCATGTGGGTGTGGGATTTTCTTGGTCAACTTCAGTGCAAAGATGTGGCCAGACATAGCATTTTACAATTGGAGTTTACTAGCCTAAGTGTACACTTGTAACCAGGGACACAAATTAAAGGGAGCTGCAAGAAGGAGCTCTGTTTTAATGGGAAAACAGGAGTTTCCACCTAAAATGTGACAAGTCAATGATGCATCATGAAACACAAGATATTTTTAGTTGTCATTCAGTTTATGAGAACAATATCAAACCTCCTCTATCTAACATGCCAAGACAGTAATGAAACTAAGATAAAAAGATGAGTGAGGGTGCTTCATCCAGTAAGTCCAAGTATCAATATACTGCTTATCTCTTTGCTTGAATAAAAATACTTACAGAATGTACCAGTAATTTTTTTCATTAAAGTTTAAAGAGAGGAAAGTATTAGCATTTTATCCAGCAGAAACAGAAAAGCTTTAAATTTTTAAGGGGACTGTAGAAGTGGGAATTAAAGTTAGGCCTCTAAGTCTTAATTCTCTGAGTCACGTGAAGGCACTGCCAAGCCCATGGAACACAGAATTTGCCTCACATTTTTGCTGGCAGGTACTGATGCTTGTGAGTGTGTAGCTTGTCTGCTACGATTGCCAGAAGAAAACAGCCCTTGACTTAAGAGCCATAAGAAAACGCAGTAAGTGCATACACCATAGTCTATTGTTTTACCCACCATTGCTGTGTCTAAACACTTCAAAAGCATCTCTCTATGAACACTTCACTGGGAAACTTTTGAACACTCTATGAATACTTCTGTATTTTTTATATTCAAGGAAAATACATTCACCTCCTGTGAAAAGGGGTCCTTGCACAATTGAACAGTTGATGTATATATATTTTTCATCAAATCCTGTCAGCATTCAAAGCTCTCAAATCAGATTAGAAGCATATAATTTGAGCAGGAAAATTGTGGAGAAATACACGGTTGGTTTAAAATCAGAAATGGCACTTGTTTATGATAATATTTTCAGCTCTTCCATCTAAGTACCCACACAGATTGCACATACTCCCACAGAGATGGAAATTAATATGTGAAATACCTGTGCAGCTTGAGTGTCACAGTTCCATAAACAGTAGCAAAGCCCAGAAGACGAACCCATCTTAGGAGAACACAGCGAAATATACTTGGCTCAAAATACAAAATGACAACCTATAGAACAGAAAGATAGAGAGAGCTTCAGTACTGCTTTCATGAGAAAGTAGTTCTTCATTCAAATGCAGAATAGTTGCAAAACAGGACAGCAGACACATTTCAGCTCGTACTGCTGTATATTTAGATTTTCTAGTAAAGCGTTGGGATGATCAGATCAACCAGCTGGCACAGTTCTAGGCACCAACTCCTTTTTGAAGGGAGCTGGCAAAAGCCCTGTGACAGACTGCGAAGTGACAACACTTTTAAATGCAATTCCACTGACTTTTCTTAACTGAGTGAAAACATGTACCCAGAGAAGAGGATAGAACAGACAAGGACATTTTCCTTGAGCTATTCAAGTAATATGCAGCTGGCTTAATTCTGGTTTGATAGGCTGTATTTACTAGGTTAGACTTCAAAGTTACTCCTAATAAACCTAGCAAAATGATAGCTGCTCATTTTTCTCTGCCAAACTAAAAATGATTGCACTAGCCTCTTTCTATCCAAACTATGAAATATTTATGGCACATTTATTTAACTCTTTCTTCCCCATATATTATGTGTAAGCTACCAAATCTCCCTATTCATCACCACTTTCTTAAGGAAAATAACCTTTTTGTTCACCTATGCATTTCTCCAAACACAACAAATAAAGGTCCTACCAGCCTTTTGCCCTGTCTACCAAGCACCATGCACAAGGACAGCACTCCATAAACAGTAACAGAAAGCTCCATCTGAAGGCATAGTGCATATAGAAGCTTCACTATCAAGTAAAATACTACTCTTCTCTAAAACAGGGTTGCTCAGTGAATTCAGTCACAATTTGAATCAGGAATCCATTTCTCCTCATTCCAACAGACATTGTCCCTGGTGTCCTGAGGGTCGATCCCATATTCCTTCCCACCCATCTGGCCCCACCAGGAGCCTGCTGGTCCAGGGCTTTGTTGGTAAGCTGCCCTTACCCCACATGTAGACCCTGCCTGGTCCAGCAAACCTAGATCCCATGCATTCAATGTGTCTGACCAGAACCTGCTGAAACAACCCAATGCACCATAGTACAAATTAATTAGGTAATCCTGGTCTAGAGAAAGCAAGCACTGAAACATTTCAGGCCATCTGTCACAGCTTCATTTACAGTCAGTACATTCTGGCAGCAGAGGTAGTATTGTGCCTACTGGCTGCCACATATTATTTTCCTAAGTAAATGCTCTTCCATGTGGGAATTCAAGTTCAGGATATTGGCCAAAAGCCCAGGACTACATCCTTTGGGTGACATAGACTTCTTTAGTAGAGTGGGGGCAAAAATGGCAGATGTGGGCTGAGAGAGACGGAAGCTGCTGTGCTTCATTGGCGTGCTTTTTTATACAGCAGAATCAAACAATTTCTTTTAAAAATATGATTTGCTGAATCAAACTGTCCTGCAAAATTTAACCTGCTTTTTTTCACTGTTATTGGACTGACGTAGAATCACAGAATATACCGAGTTGGAAGGGACCCACAAGGATCATCAAGTCCAACTCCTGGCACTGCATAGGACACCCCAAGAGTCACATCATGTGCTTGAGAGCATTGTCCCGATGCTTCTTGAACTCAGTCAGGCTTGCTGCTGTGACCACTGCCCTGGGAAGCTGTTCCAGTGCCCAACCATCCTCCGGGTGAAGAACTTTTTCCTAATTTGACATGCTTCAATGCAGACATTTTCCGGGATTCTGACAAATTGTGCATGTAGAAAAGGCAGCAGTGCACAGCTTTTCTCCTTGGAAAATCAGCTGGAAGACCAAATGCATCCACATATGCATGACCACGCTTGGGCAAACAGAGCATCCAGCAAAAAGATTCTCAGAAAGACCTGAATGGCAGCAATGACCTCTTATACACAGTTATATACATTAGGACAGTTGCCAAACCTGAGCAAAGTCTGTAGCAGTGACTTGTCTCCTGAGGTTTGCCAGGGGGTAGAAAACACCATGTTTCATCTTTGATTCTTCCAAACAAGAAAAACAATGTCAAAAAAAGACTGGCATACAGAGATTCTGAACATTTCAAAGTTGATTTGAAAGCAGAATTTTTCAGATAATTGAAATGGGAAGGTCTGAAAACTCTCCAGGCACAGAATTTTCTGAACAAGGGCAACAGCTCTCTTTGCCATGCAATCTGACACAGCAATTTCATCTGCCACTGCTTGTTGAAACATTAACTGCCTGTGTCTAGAAAATCTCATTGATTTGCATTGAATCATTTGTATGAGCAGCTGAGGCATTTGGCTAGATATCAACCAAGAAACCACCACTTCAAATGCAGCCTGGTGCAAGCTGGCATATGAAAACTCACCGTGAAGGCTGCAGAGGCAAGGCTCTGATGGAGAAAACTGTTCTCATTCTCCCATTTGAAATAGACACATTTTAACTGCTCCTTCACCCAGTGGGGAAGGATACTGCAGAAGTAAGACTTCATCCAAGTTTGAGTCTCTTTCGGATCTTCCTGTGTTTATATGATGGAGAATCGTAACAGTGCCTTCACAAGGGCCAGTGTCCATTTCTACCTATTCTTGCACATGGTCTGTCATGGACCCAGGCTCTGAAGAGCAAGAATTGCTGTAATGTACATTTTGCTTTCTTCTTAGGCATTACAGAAGGCTGTTCTAAGAATATGTCATTCCCATTCCCATGAGGGCTCAGCAGGATGTTCAGGTGACTGCCCCCTCTAAGCTCTTGTCAGAATTACGTCTCTTACAAGCAATGAATTTTAGAGGCACAATTTTTTAAGTGAACAATCTCTAACGGACTGGAGCCAAGGGGCTATGGAGATACCGCCCTGGAAGCCTTGCTCAATTTTTTAATCCAAGTGGAATACAATTCTTGTAAAGAATCTGGTCCAAAGTATGGCTGCTGCACTCCGTCCTTCCTTCCCTCCCGCTCCCTAGCTAAAAAAAAAAAAACCACAAAAACAAACAAAAAAACACAGCAAAAAAAAAACAACCAAAAAAAGAGGACTGTAACACAGAGAAGTCTTGGGTTCATTTTATATCAGCCTCTTCTACCATATCAAAACCCCCATTTCCTACTGTTCTCCCCAGAGCTAAGTCTTCTTCAAGTGACAACAAATACGCAGCAAAAGGTTGCTGAGCTCGAAGTGAGGAGCGTAGGATGAGCACCAGATTCACCCACATACCCAGGCTGCTCTCAGCAGAGCAAGGGAATCCCTCAGTTCTAGCAGACTACCCTGCCCACCAAAAATCTGACAGCATTTCATTTTCTCTTTTTGCATTTATGATGCATTAGACCATGATGTCCTTTAAAATGCTGGGAGGTTTTGCTGATGGATGTAACAAAACATCTTTATTGTACATAAAGAAATGTGTTATCATCAGTTTTGCCAGCTCCTGGCATCCACTTAAATACTAAACATCAATTTCTGCTACTTAAACAAAAAGATCTGGGGAAAATTATTTGGAAACCAGAAGAAGATAAGCTAAAAAGTGGCTGTTCATGTCCTGGTTACTGCAGCTGTGCGTGAGACTTCATGAACTGTGGCTCATCTTCGTCATTTGGACAAATGCATTTGGATGTTTGCTTTTAAACTCAATGTGGTTTAAGCTATTACTATCCTTGCCAAAACATTGTTCCAGCAGTCACGCTACCACTTGTGGAGCCAGAGATGAAAAGACTTCCTAAGGTCACCAGCTAACTGTCAAGTGTGTTTAGAGCTGGAGAATTACGGACACGGAAGAGGGGCTTAGCCTGCTGACACAGCGATCAGCCAGCTCAGTTATTCATCTGACATGATGAACAGACACAACACGCTCTCTAAAGGCAACAGCTACACTCAATAAAAGCACCCCACACAGAAAATTTTCCTTATCAGGACAGGTAGAAAAGTAAAAGTGCAAAGAGAACTAACACTGAACAATTGAACATTCAAAAACGTAACAGAATTCGTCCACACAAAAAATTGGGAATTAATGAGTTTTATAGGCTCAGTGCCATTGCTTCTTAAAAGATAAACTGCATTTAGAGAGATTCTTAAAAAAAAAATCCACCTTATTACAGCCCTATAATGTTAATAGTGAGCAGAACTGTGCATTGCAAAATGCTCTTTTGTCTTTCAGATTACTTTACTGTGCACATTTAAAAATTCTGCCCTTCACCTTGGCATCAGATCCAGGCAAAAATACTTTAATACTGTCCACTTCCCCAAGGTGCAGTGGCTGGGATTCAGTCTGCCTAAATCAAACATATAATTTCTTCCTACACTGTTTTAGTGGGTCTAGTAAATCAGGACTACTAATGCAAGTTCTACAGATAACCCAGGGATAAAAACAAGTACCTTGCAAAAGTTCAGCTTCAGCTGCCTGGACAGGAGCTTGGCCTAAAGGCTTCAAGTACACATCTCCACTGACTAGAAAGGCACTACAGTATTTATTTTAGGGAATTTGCTTCACTATATGTCAATTAAGAATCTGCATTAGGAGGACTAAGCCTAGCACTTTATAGCCAGCTGTAACGATTTTGTAATGTATTTAAGACAAGTACTTTTTACTTCAATTCTTAAGCCATAGAAGTCACATGAATGGATCAAAATCTCATTTTCCTCTACAATCATCAAATTGCTATACTTCATGTTGAGAGGAAATGGGCAACACTATAATATCTCAAAAGATCAGAAGCCAAAGAGCTTTAAAAATTACATGTATTGTAAGTGCTGAAAATCCTAAAACTAAACACAAAGAATTTTGAGCAGGACCTTAACTCCAAAAGCCCCAAAGTGTTCAAAATTTTTGAACTCTTCTTAGTTTTGCCCTCGGTTGTAGAATCATACTAAGCTTTAGGTTGGAATGGACCTCTAAAGATCATCTAGTTCCTAGTGCTGTGGACAGGGATATTATCCATGTTGGAAATGAACACGATGGAAATGAAATTCAGAGCTTAGAATCTGAGCATCTGCATCATCTGCTGATGGTTCTGAGGTGCAGGTCACCCACTTTAGACAAAGGTGACGCAAAAGTAATAATTTTTTTTCTCATTTGCAAATAACCAAATTCATCTTAAAATTGTGCCCACTTAACCCAAAGAACTTTACAGGAAAACTACCTACTTTTTAAATTGAACTTCAGAATTTTCTGCAAGTACTCTGCACAGTTCAATGCAGGACATGACACAGCCATTCAAGATAATGCCTGTTGGGCTAATTCCATTAACAAGCATCTAGGAGATACTGTGAAGAGATCCATCTGATCTGTTCCACTGCCCAGCACCATCTGCCCTTGCCTGACTGCAACAGCTGTCTAGGGCTGTCTCTAGGCAATTCTGCTACGCAACAAGCCACCAGATACTTCCTCTCAGCATCCTGTTGTGCTGAGGGATGGGCAGTCTTCCTCCTTCTGCCATGTTTCAGTAGTTTCTTGCAACACATCAAATATCCTCCAGGGTACATCAAGTCACCTATAAACGCTTCAGTCCTAACACTGAGAAGGGATTTCCTGCAGCAGAGATGCTGTTTGCAATGTTAGATCAGCTTGCCATCCAAACTCGTAACAGTCTGGCACAACGCTTCCTAGGAAAGGGACCAATCCACTTGTATGTGGGCACACTGCCACCTTAACAGATGGGATGAATGAAGGCATTCATGAGCCTGTGCACACTACGGGCACCACATACCCCTGTTCGAAACATGAGTCACAGCTCAGATCATCTGCTTAAATATTAGCGACGGCACAGCTCCTTATCCAGCCCTGTACTATCCACAAATATTTCCGATGCAGCTACACACAACATTTTAGAGGTATGATAACACCTGAATATATGCTTAGGCTAATTACGTAAGAACATTTCCTTCCATTTCCATCCCATTTTTTTAAACCGCATGTGCTTTTTAAGACATTACATCTTGCTATAATAGGCCTGCGAGCACACAGTACCATCAAACCCTGCTATCCTTGCAAATCTCACAATTTTAAAGCAGAGCTGCACCGGATCATTAGCTCAAACCCCTCTGTAAAGCACACGTTTGCTGCACAAAACCACAGTAACTACTCAGTAGGCTTTATTCCTGCCTCTGAATTGGAGCTGAATCAACCTCCCAGCACACAGCATCGGAAGCACTCTGCTGCTGACGGCAATGCATTTCAGGTAAGATGTGTGTCATGGGCAAAATCCTTGCAGCCATTTAAGTAAGATCTTCTGGGTTTCTTCATAAAAGAAGACAACTTTTTCCTCATCACCCACACAAAGTCCAGCTTGAAATTCTACCTACTGAAATCCTCTTTTCCCTCCCACTATACTTTCAGCTGTAGATATTGGTGTTTCTTTCATTGCCTATCTTAAAATATCTATTAATACATATTAAAGCTCTGTCTGTGTTTCAGCAAAGCCATGTCTTTCCTGTAAAGTCTTTTGGAAGACTGTGACCCAGTGTAAGCACATAACCACCAGCACCAGAGTAAAATAAAAGGGCAGACTTCTAGAACTTGATTCACCAGAATGCTTTGCTATCACTAGGTTTCATTACACTTTGGATTCATCCCCATCAGGCAGTAACAACAGATCTCAAAAGTTCTTTATGGAATACATATTTTACAGAGGAGCTAAATGTAAAAAATATTTTACATTTAGCCCCCTGAGAGATTTAACTGGAGATTAAGCAAATAGAACCTTCAAGATCATTCTGGTTTGATGAAAGACTGCATACTTAAAATGTCTTTTTATGGACATATCTTCAATTTTTTTCCCTCTTTTTTTTTCCTTCCTCTGTTCATAAGGGAGATCTCAACTAATTATTGACAAAACACTGCTGAATAGGTTATTTTGAGGAATATAAACATCCATGTGATTTCCAAGATGCTGCCATGTAGTTCCTCCAATTTAAAGAGAAAAAGTGATATACCACAGATCCTACCAGCTCTGGAAATATTCATTTATAAGTGACTTGAACATATGGCCTGAAAATGCATTTATTCACCATATATTCTAGCCTTTGCTTAATCCTTACTAATGATTCAGCTTCACTGTTCCTAGGTGCTTTGGCCTGATGAACAGGATTCTAAAGTCAAGTAATAAAAAATTAACATGTAATCTATAATGGCTTTAAAAGGAGAATGCAGATGCTTGCACTCTGTAGACAGATTTGATCACAACAAATGAATTTTTATGCCTAACAAGGCCCGCACAGTAGAGAAGAGCAATCCAGGGCTTTTTCCTAATAAAGGATAAAGCTTTTTTTCACAGAACAGTTCATCAGCTTATGAAAGACATCAACTGATGCCCCGGCTGAACTGGTTATAAATGCTGAGGGTTGAAGGGTACTCCAAGTGTCAATTAACAACCAACAAGAGAAAAGAGATACAAAGAAAGACAGCACACGAGGTCTACACCCTCTTTGGGGAAAAATAAAGCATAAAAACTAGTATTACCAAAAGGACTACATCTCTACCCCAGGCTGCTGTGGGAACCCTCTGAGGAACTGAGGAGAAACAGAAATCACCTTGAAACACTGGATTATCACACATTCTCTGCACCTATTTCCAAACACAGAGATCATGCTTAGCTTTTCACCGTAATAGAATCATCTAACTTCAGCTGCAAACGTCTCAAATACAAGGAGAGATTTCAATGGTACTGGCCCAGGGAGTGGTGACACTAAACAGGTAAAACATGATCATTCAGGAAGTATGAGGTCTCCCAGTCTAAGGGGCTACAGGCATTGAGGTGCTGGAGGTGGAAAGTCCAGCACCTTAGGGGCAAATGTTTGTCCAAGAAAGGTGTCCTCCTGACCACTGCTGGTTATCGGATGCTTCTGTAGAAGCAGTACAAGACAGGGAGTAGGTCTGAGACTCAGAAGTTCCATTGAGACCATGCCAAAGTGTAGCACAATGAACAAATTACCTAACACTGAAATATCCAGGCTGAAAAAAAATCAATTAGCTTTAATCATGCCCCATGTAAGGCAGAAGAGAAAATAAAGTCTGAACTGCACACTATGCTTTCCCTGTTCTCACTCGGACGTACTTCTGCTTCACCAGTACCATGAAGCAAAAGAAGCAAATAAATACTTCTCAGGGAGTCCAAAAAGTGATGAGCCTGGTTGGCCCAACTGACCTTCTCACCCATCTGCCTGGATGTGCCAGCTGTTTCTCCATCTTTGGTAGATGTCTATCCCTCACACATGTTGGCTCCCTCCTGACAACTTCACAGTCTTTAATACAGTTACTCTAAAAGTAGCCTGAACAGCCTCAGAAGTCAGTCCCTGAGGGCTTGAGAGTTGGTTCATCTCAGCAATTCAGATGCTTCAAACTCGCCAGACGTGGACTTGGCTGGACGTCTGAAGTTTCCACTGAAATCAAGACACTGCCTCAGAAAGATTAAAGTGTGTTTAAACAAGATTCTTTAAAAACAACAATAACTACTGTGTTTGAAAATTTAAAGCCTACCAGAATCCACCTAGCTAACTGTGTACAGAGCAAAATGCTTTTTTTCATGTAGGTCACCAACCACAGCCTTAATGCTCCAAATTAATGCATAGTCATTGATCTGATTTTAAAGATACTTAGGGGCTAGCAAGGGAGTCAGGAGCTGTTGACTTCACTGAAAGGCAACTACCCAAATATTTTAAAAATATCTGTCTTCCTGTCTTCAAAAGGAGTGCTAAGAGCAGTGTGTATAGCACTGATGCTCCGCACTCTTTCATTTGATGTTTTTTAAACTTATATGAAAAGGTTTTCAGTTACTTTCCAGTTAAATACTGAAAGATACATGAAAATGTGGGTTTCCTGATCAAGCAAATGGTCAGGTTTTGAGTGAAGATTATTAGACATGATCTGCCAGCAGCAACACTAAAAGCAAAGATGAGAAGATGGGGCATTTAGAGCTCCAGCCTGATGCACACTAAGGCTGAGAAGAGAAGCACAAGTGAAATATAGAGGAGAAGCTGAGCTCCTTAATCATTCAAAGCTTCTCTTTTCATAGTTTGCATTACATTCAAAAAACATAATTCAAAATTAATAGAAATAATTTCATCAGAATGTTTTATCTCAGCAATGTATAGGCACACCAAAAAATTGTTCATGCTGATGCAAAATTTAAAAGTGGAAAACCAAAGGAAGCTGCAAAGTCAAAATATCTTCTAAAATATTTGCTTCTTCCACCAGTTAACTTTATAATCCAACTGCTTCTTTCATCTGTTCAGATACATTTTCTTCCATGTGACATGCCACTTGGGTAAATGACAAGAGTCAACTGAATCTCCTAATTTACCGACTTCATATGTGAAAAAAACCCCTAAACTTACTTACATGTGCATTACTATCCTCTTTTCTTAAAAAAAAACGTGGGAACCAAAGAAGCAGAAAGAGAAACATTTTAACAAACTGAACCATGTCTAATGAATAACCCTGACATCTCTTCAGCCCATTCGTTTGCCAAACCACTGACACATTTTTATAATAGTTTTAAGGATACGTATTTTCACTATTTTATTAAAACCAAGGAAAATCTAACAATTAATTTTAAGACCACATCCGTGATTTTAGGAAAAAGGAATCTTTTAAAAACATAATGGTAAAGTAGTCTGTATTAAAATAAATCTTGCAAGAGCTGCAGCTAAATCAAGACACAATAGATTAAATTATTCAGAGCAATTTGTCAAGTATACTTAATGCAAGACACAGGCCATAAAGGACAGTCACACCGACTTTTTTAATCTTGTTACACTATATCTGAAATCCGTACAAATATACCATGTAAGGTCTGTGTGTGTGGAGGAGGGGTGTTATTTGAATATTTCCAAATAATGATTCCTATCTGGGGAAAAGAAAACACGCAGTATTTAGAGTTCCAAAAATACTTATCTCCTTTTCTTAATCTAACAAAGCCAGAGAAGTATTTAACACAAACTTCATGGGAAAAAAAGCTATCTGATGGTTTAGGTTCTTCAGAAATACCTCCTTCCTTGCTGCATGCTCTCTCTGAACTACATGTTGGCAGGTTCATGAGTCAAGGTAGGAATTTTATTGACATCAACTATTAAGATGGTTATTTGGAAAAGATAATGGGGACAGACCAGGACTTTGAAATACCCTGCTAAACCACAGCAAAGAGCAGGACAGAGCTGTCTGCTATCCTCCTCAGGACAATTTTTGTTGGCATTTATTTTGACAACAAGCAATTTAGAAAAACTCTCTCCACAAAATACCAGCCGGACATCTCAATCCAGCCAGTGCTGATTAGTTTACTGCAGACATCTCTGCTGGAACTATTGACTTTTCATTTTCAGCTTATGCACCTGTAGCAACAGCAGCAGTGGGCACAAGCCAGAGACCACGGCGTGACCAGCCTCCAGAAGCAGTGCTGGGAACACTCCATCTCCTAATGTTCCCTAACGAAGGCTGGATGTCTGTCTGATGAATCTGCTTTAGGTGAACTGAAGCTACCGGTAATTGGATGAATTGCAAAAATGAGTGACATACTCTGCTGGCATGATCCACATTAATCGTCAATCTACACTAACCATATCAAGCAAATTATGTTATTAACATATTTAATTCATTATGGGTAATTAATGAAGTCCAGAAGAAACCAGCCACATCTGCAAACTCAAAATTCACTCCACAGTAGAAACTATGGAAATAGGAATGAAACACTATTTTTCTTCCTAGTAGGAAGACATTCTTATAGTTCTTATATCACATGGATATGAACATTTTTACCTTCCAAAAAAATTGTTTGGACAGTTTGCTTAGCTAAGAGGGCCAGAGTGCTCATACTTTCTTGGTCTAGTCAAAAGGAAAAAAAATTGTTTAGTAGAAATCGATGCAAGAAAAATATTTATACAGTGTTGAGCAGATACTGAAAAATTATTATGACTGAGAAACAAAAACAAATTTAGCAAAATAAATTTCTATATTCAAGATGATCAGGCTTTTCAGTCATTTTCTTTCAGTCACATAGGCCACCCAGGTGATTTTTAAAGAACAGCATAAAATTAATCACATGCTTGTATAAATATTTGAATACCTATACACTTAAATACAGGAATAGATTTGGTGCATTTGTTGTGATTTCTTTTTTGCCTGTAAAATCATGATTCTCTTTCAAAAGTTAGTTACTTTTCATGCAGATTCTAAAGCACATTGATTCCAAAATAGCAGCATAATTTGAGTGTATCTGTGCCAATGTTTTCTGCTTTTTGAAAAGCAACACAGAACTTGATCAGCATCAGTCTCCTGCAATCCTAAGCAGCCCTGAAATACACTTTATTGCAGAACTATTCACAGGGCACCTCCATGAGCCATAAAACACTCCTTCACACAGCATGTGAGAAAGCCTTATTCTCTATATTCACTCTCTTCACCACATTCAACTAGAGTGGTTTGATACTATAATCCATCTATTTCTATTGGGACTAGGAGTCTGGAGCAGACGTTCTACACACCTGAGCTAGGGAAGACAAGTGAATCATTAAATTCCAAGACAGTCAGCCCAAGCTCCCTCTGAATTCAATGGGGAGCACCATAGCAGAGGGCAAACCACACCATCTTTCTACAGGCACCCAGGGTGGGTTACAAGTGCTGTCCTCCAGAGGTTCCTACTCCCCTCCACAGGCTAAAGGGAGCCTAGGGTTAAATGTGATGTTCAGAGTTAGTATTAATTTAAAAAAACCCAAAAACTCCCTGCACTGCAAATAGCCTCTCCGAAGTTTTACTCAGAGATTTCAGCACTCCCTCTTTCTCAAGTGCAGGCAGCAGCTAGTAACCTGTCAGACCATGTTAAGCCCATCCTTCAACTCTGAAATACTATAGAGGAGAACAAGCTGAGAAAAGCTTCAGAACTATTTAGCCGAATTTAATATTTATTGCTATTTTAAACTGGCTGTCTCAAAGGAAGCAAAGAACTTTAGAACATTGAACTGATTTGGAAAGAAATGGGCCTAGAACAAAGGTTTCATGGATTTTTACAGCAACTCTTGAAAAATGCAGAAACACAGAAATAAGATGGTATAGAAAGTAACAGAGACATTAGCACGTTGAGGGCCATGTTCTTAATGGACAGGTGACATTTCCATTACAGAAAAAAAATTAAAAAGTCCTAAAGTGGAAAGCATTGATCTCAAGATTAGGCATACAAGCTGTCATGAAGCAATCTCAAGCAATGTATCAGCAACAGAGCTGGGTGGACTGAGAGGAGACTGGGAAGAACTCTTCATTACAGACCTCAGGAAGAATATTTCTTTAAGAGTCTGAGAACAACATACTCGACTCTGAAAGAGCAATCTTCAAAAGCTTCAACACGTGTAGGTGGCAACCAACTAAACAGAACAACTGAGAACAGAAATCTCCCCTTGGAAACACTGCATGGAAGTGGAAAGCAAGAGAGATGAATCTTGAAGAAAATTTTCAGGAAATTGAGTGTAGACTTGGAAAACTTTAAAGAGTCTGTGGAGGTCACTGAACAGTTGATGAGAAGTCTGAAGTACAGTGACGCAAGAAAGAGAGGAATCAGGTTGCACAATGTGAAATTATTGACTGAGAGAAACTAAGGGTTAGTAAATTCTCCTCATCTTGAAAACAAAGTTTCCTGGCACCTCAACAATCTGTATATCTGCTCATCACCTGAACAAACAGCAACAGTAAAATCCCTAAGGAATAACAGGCACATCTCATCTTCCAAATATTGCATTTTCTAACCTTTGCATACCATCAGGTTTTCCAGAAAACTGCATTGCCAAATGCACTTATTGACAAATTCTTAATTGTTTGACATGGGCAATTTCTTTTTCAAAAACAAAGAGACACCACAAAAACATTTGAGATGTAAGGTTGCATTGGACAGGTGTATCTTTGATATTTAATGTCTTTTTCAGTTACCATTAAAAACGTGAATCCTTTTCCTCACATGATATGAAGTCTTTTCAGGTCCTAAAGATTTCAACTCTGACACTCAGAACAGCCCTAGGACTTTTAGTTTGTTTTGCTGTACTACGCTTCCTCTGTAACTTAGGGTTTGTTTAATGTGGTTATAAATGCCATTTATTTCAAATGTGTACATTAAGTGTAGAGAAATTGATTGTGAATAAGGAAAAACCCTAAAAAGAGCAATTTTTTTATTATTTTGAAAATTTAGTGGGATTAGACAAGACAACACACCTGCCTACAGTGCAACAATTAGCAGGTTTCTGAGGAAACCTCTTGACAGTGAATGATTTAACCTGGAAAAAAACCAAATTCAAGCTATGTTTTGTCAGTGACAACAGTTGAGGCCCATATGCTACTTTCTGCTCATAACTAAAAATAACTTAACCATTCCCTGAAGCAGTTATAAAGCCAGGTCACCCCATTTTAACCAACACATAATCTAACCAATGGGTACAATACCTTTCCTACTGCTTTGCAGTTGGATTAATACTTGTGCTTATACCCATTTACTACTGCTTAATGGAGCAACGTGAAATGGAACAATATCAGCACAACAGGCTGAACACCTCTCATGCCATGGCATCCTAGAGACAAACCAGTAAAACTTTCTTCAAGGTGGTACAAGTTTGTATCTTCTGAGCCAGAGAGGGGAACAGAACCCAAGTGTCCCATCCAGAAGGAAAACATTAGCAAGTGGGACAATGAATAAAAATGCTGTCTATAGGCTAGGGTTTTTATCGCCTATATTTGGTAGGAAAGTGAGGATTGCATGGTGTACCTGAAGAGAGGATTCAAGGCTGCAGGCCTGGTGAAGGAAGGCGTTTTCCTATGCAGAACTAGGCAGATAATAAGCACAAATCCCTCTCTCTCCAGGACATCCAGCTCCCTAAGCAAGCAAAGCAGGCGTGCTGGTGTCTGTGTCCCTGACTGAGCACACAGCCCTCCCATGTAAAGACTACCTCACTTGACCTCAAGGCACCAAAATTGGGCACTGCAATCTGTGGTTGCAATGCCTACCCAATGGTAAGCTGAGTGCTTAAAAGGCTTGCCATGATAAAAATTGAAGGTGTATGAGGAAATGTGTTCCCTACTAATGGCTAAACTATTCAAGCATCTTTGGTCTCCTCCTTTGAGAGACAGCAACCAAAATACCTATAACCAGTACCTGCTGGTTCCCTCCTGTTGCTGCAGCTGCAAAAATACAGCATTAGAAATAGCAGCCTTCCCAGGCAAGAGTGCTTATTTGCATTCCTGGCACAGCTCACTTGCACGGTCCACAAAATGCGTTCATTAACAGATAACAAAACAGCAGAAGGAAGCTTTCTTCAAATGTTCCACTCCTTCCTGAGCACAGGGGGAGTCCTCCAAACAGTTCACTGATTTATCAAAGAAAAGGCCCACCTTCTAGCAGGAGAGACATATTCCACTGCATTTTGTTGCTAGGCAGTCCTTGCATTTAACTGCAATTATTTATTTATATGAGCTTCCTTCTCCATCCTCCCTACCAAGATGTTTGTGGTGTTGAATAAACAACTGTACAATAAAAACCGCATAAAAGCAGAAGGGCAAAATTAACAGTTGTCACCAGAACTAAAAATGAGATGGCAAACAGAAACCAAAATAGCTGAGTTCCAGGGGGCCAGGGAGAAACACAGCAATTTTTAAAAGGAGAAGTCAGGCTGCTAAGATAGATAGAGAGATAGCAATGAGATAAACCAACCAAGTGGTGAGACCCCATAAGTGAGACTGCCCAAAACAAACATTTCAAGACTCGTATTTAGTTGAGGAGCTATGAGTACTCAGAAGGCCATGACCTTCTTTTTCTTCAAGGTTCTTGAACAGTTACTATATATAACACAAGTATTTATGATTTAAAACAAATCCATTCAGGCAGATTTTGACAGGATTGCTTGTGACATGTCTGAGAAAAATGCATTACTTTAAACAGGCTGAGGAAATGAACCTAGCAGATTCAGTGTATCATGCCACAAAATTTCATCTACTTTATGAAAAACATACATGGAGGGTAAAAAAAAAAAACATTTCTTTGAACTTGCTTAGATAACTCAAGATAACTCAAAATCTCAAGAATGTCTGCTGTGCTCTCTAGACCAATAGAGCACTCGGTGTTTAGCAACAGGGACTTCTCTGCGCTCTATACAATTTTCTCTCTTTCGCTCCGAATGCTTTCAACTTTTTTCAACTTTTTCCTGTTCTCTAACCTATTCCTTAATGACTTAAGACTAAACATTACCCGAAGTTAGATTAAGGTTCCAAACTTCTTCTTGCATTTGTTGAAAGTAACAGAGAATTTTTCTCCCCTTTACTATCTTCTCAAGAATTCATCCTGTCAACTTCCTTGTTTAATCTGATACATTATTATTGTAACTATCAACAGTAACACATACTAATAATGGTAGCAAATATAATTAGTTATCTATCAATTTCACATCTATGAGTTCTTGATCACATCTGCTGTCTGATATACACACTGGAGAGTTAAACCAGAAATGAGTGCCTTGCACAACTACATCATTTGATACGAAAGGCTTCTGATGTTATCAGGTTAGTCCAGTTCATAAACACTTGTGAAAAATATAATATACTAGATGTTTCCTTTTCAAATGTAGTAAGCACTGATGTCCCTCCTCCTAAACAGACAAGATATCCTGCCTGAGAGAAGAAGTGCTCCTCATTATTTGTTAATCCCACAACCAACGGCAGCAGCTACAGCCCATTTAAAGTCATCTCAGCTCAGGATCAAAACAGATCAAGTTTCTTGTCCTGCAAATCTAGTAACTTGGAATGTGTTGTGGTACCAGAAAAGTTACATGGAGAGCAGCTAAAAGAGAAATTTAGATTTTTTTAATGTATCCTTGGTGACATCTGAAATTGGCGGATATCTTATTGTTGCCAACAATAAACTTATTAATCTTGTTTAAGACTTACATGGTAAGCATTTAGAGTATGTTTCTGATTTAGCTGTCTTTCAAATTTCCTGGGTCTTCAAACAACTGAGCATATGATATCCTAACAGAGCCTTACATTGAATTAATGGTTAATAAACATGTTCCTTAGGGTTTTAAAACACTTGCTATGACAGCATTTTGCCTTCCTGTAGCAACAATTGGTGATTACTTGAACAGAGAGTGCCTGCCACTATGGCAGTAACTTATTTTGATTATGATTTCAAATATGTAAAAATGCCTTAAGGCTTGGAAAGTAGAGACAAGTTTAATAAATATGAATATAAATAGCTGACTAAATAACCCAGTACACAGACTTTTATAGATCAGTTCTCTACAGATTTCAAGGCAATGCCATCAACAAAGACAGAAAAAAGGATGAGCTGACTCTATGGACCAGCAAGCCCTGTCACATTTTTAAAAAACCCCACATTTCAAGGGTTCAGCATGCTGGTGATGCCAGATTAAGAACTTAAGAGAGAGAGTTGAACATTAAGAATACTTGCTCTGTATTTAGCATTCCAGTATGTGCTGGGGGTTAGGTTGTTAACAAATTAAGCAAGATTTATGCATTCAACAACATACTGCTGGAATATATACAAGTTTTTTTGACTCTGACTAATGTGACAACTTACACACTTGGATTGACATAGAAGAAGAGATCTGGAGGTTAAATCATAGATCCATGTTTTAAAAACTGTGGTTATTTAGAACAAATTATTTCCTATAGAAAATTCCAAAATTTAAAAGGAAGCTTAAAGTCCGAACAAGATACAATGCTTGAAGAAAAGTGGAAAGGACTTCCTTATGCCAACACAACTTCCTTTACCTTTCTTCCTAAATGTCACAGAATCACAGAACCAC
>VZTG01009488.1:0-96800 GCA_013397845.1 Melanocharis versteri
TGAGAGAGGGGATTCTGTCCCTCCTCTCTGCTCTGGTGGGACCCCACCTGCAGTGCTGCATCCAGCTCTGGGGTCCCAGCACAGGACGGGCAGGGACCTGTTGGAGCAAGTCCAGAGAGGGCCAACAAGATGATCAGATGGAGCCCCCGTTCTATGAGGAAAGTCAAAGAGAATTGAGATTGTTCAGGCTGGAAAAGAAAAGGCTGTGACCTTTGGGGGTGACCTAATTATGGCCTTCCAGTTCCTGAAGGGAGTCTACAAGAAACATGGAGAAAGACTTTATACAAGGGTAAGTAGCGACAGGACAAGGAGTGAAAAGGTCTAGTAAAAAGTGTCCCTGCTTAAGGAAGATGCTTGGAACCATATGATCTTTACAGGTCCCTTCCAACCCAAACCATTCTATGATTCTATGATTGTGGTGAAGTAGTGGTATTTGACATTAGACTTGGTATCTTGTGACAGATACTAAACCTATAAAGCAAGTTGTGTGTGACCATGTAACTTTTAATAAATTCATACTTTAAAATAAATTTCAATTTCACAAACACTGCTATATGAACATATAATGTGGTTAAACTTTAGGAATAAAAATGTTAAGTATAAAACTGCTGAAATGAAAGTATGAGAGAACTTAATTTAAAAACATTTGTATTCATAAAATGTACGCATTAATCTCAAGCACCATCATAACATCTGAATCTGGAATGTGAACAACTGAGACAAATATGGTGTCAATACTCTTCCAAGTGCAATGTATGCCCAGTATGAATACAAACAATCTGGAGAGATAGAGAAGATTTAGAGACAGAAGCTAAAAGATATTTGGGGTCATACACTTCTACAGTTCAATAAGGTTTTTAAAGTTCTCTGGAAACTTTTGCGTGCAAATAGGCAAAATATGTTCCCTTAATTTGATTAGTGATTTAGTCTGCAGGCTCTGAAAATCTGAAACAATACTTGATTAAGAAACAGGCTCTTTTCCTTTATTTGGAGACTGCCTCTATCATTGAAGATTTTAGCTTTCTCTTCTTAGATTTTAGCTTTCTCTTATTTTAGTAGTTATCCTGAAAGCTGAAATTCTTTCAAACACTAAATTACTGAAAACATGTATTTTTTTAATCTTAAAGTATAAAGGTTAAAATTTTTGGTTGACAAGAAATTGCTGCCAATGAAAAATATTAAAATAAACTGGGTTTGTAGCAGTTTGTCTAGAATCAATCTGAATTCTCACTTGCAAAAATAAATGGGGGGGGTTGTTTGTTTGTTTGGTTTGGTTTGGTTTGGTTTGGTTTTTTTAAGAGTAGAATACCGTCAAAGCAGTATGGTCAAAAGGGATATAAAATTTTTATGCCATCATCAACATTGCACTTAATTTGTCCAGTAAAAGTAAACTTGACACAAAGTTTCTAGAAGTATGTAATGAATAAGCTGATCCGCTTTTTTCAGAGCCTTGATTTATTTAGTTTTTAGTAGTTGAACAGTGAAGATTTCATAAGCTCATTGGTCCATTCCAAATTCACTAATCCTGATCCTGAAAAATTCAAGTGAACTCGGACTTCCAAGAGAAGCTGTGGATGTCCCATCCCTGGAAGTGTTCAAGACCAGATTGGAAGGAGCTTTAAGCAACCTGGTCTAGTGGAAAATGCCCCTGCTGAAGAAAGTGGCGGTTGGAATTGGTGATGTTTAAGGTACCTTCCAACCCAAATTATTCAATGATTCTATGATTCTTTGTGATTTTGAGGGAAATAAAAGCCCTAGTAATTTTCTATTGTCCACCCAGTGCCACAGAAATATCAGTTCTGTTCTTTGTGAAATGTCTTGGGAACATTGAGTGTCCTTGATTTTCTCTTTGAATAAAAAGTTGTAAAAATACTTCATTACCATGTTATCCAACAGACTTATTACAGTATTAAAAATAAAATTATTAAAATTTTAAAGAAGAAAGCAACACAGAAAATCACGGGTAAGGAAAAAGAAAATGCATTCTCAGGAGTACGACCATGTGATCTTGCCATCACAAGGCAGGGGTAATGCGTGCTTTAAATTGAATATCTATGTATGTCAAGTTTGTGCTGTTAGGAAGAGGATTTCGTGGGTGTTGAAGATTTGCTTTGGTTAGAGGCTTTAATAACTTTTTCTTGTATATTTAAATATTCAGGGGAATTTGTCTTTTAGCAGCTTGTGGCTGACTGGGCAGAATACAGGCATACGGCACATGTTAGGTATCTAGAATATTAAAAAACCAGGAAATTCTCCTGGCATCTCCTTATCCAATGAGAATATTTACTTAGTTTCTACCTTGTGTCAAAGCAGAAGATTCCCCAAGACAAATGACTCAGTTCATCTAGCTGGCTAGACTCACTTGACAGAATCCTTGTGAAAGTGCTTCAGTTCAGTACCTTTGGGATGACAGCAGGACAGAAATCATAAAATTTCTGAGGCAGATGGGGAGAGACAGAGATCAGACAAATGATTCTGCTTTATTGTTCACAGTCCATGGTTCTAAACAAATGTAGTTCATCTTTGTCTATTATCTAACTGCAACTGTGGACATACAGGGTTTTCTGTCCAAAGGGATGTCCCAATATTCTCTTAGGATACTTTTTGGTTCATTTTATAAAGTCTGTTTCCTTGCAAAGAGAAGGTAGGGACAAAAAGGTAGTTCACATTCTCATTAATTTCTTTAAAGCTTTCTTTATCAAAGAAGAATCTAATTTAGTCTGAAAAGTGTTGAGCTAGCAAATTAAATTCTCTGACTTTCAAGCAAAACCACTCTATAAAGATACAAGATACTAGACTAAAACTCCCCCAAATTTTTTAATATAAACTTAGCCGAGGAGAGTTTGCACATAGAATGCCCTGCCTTGTACTGAGAAGATGAAAAAGCAAGTTATAAACCTTCAGTACCTTGAGAACTGTAATCACCACTGTACCTGAGGACTTGACCCTGTTGTTAAGGAACTCTGAAGAACTTCTAAGGTCTTACAAATCCACAGTGATGTAGGGGTGGCCAAAACAGTCAAGAAAGAGTCTGGCTGATGTGTAGACCCAACCACACATTAGCCACATATGTTGTCATAAATATTTATGGTATATATAAAAATATCTTTGAAGCACACCAAAACCATCTTGGTCACATGAAGATCAACAATAAACAAAATCTGTAACTAAATAAACTGGAAAGGGATTTTTAATGTGGAGCAAATGGAGCAACAACAGGTGAATGAAATAGGTAAAATGAGCACTTGGAAATCTTTAAAGAGGAGGGATTTCCAAGTTAACTGAATTAAATATGAAATGTAGTATTGGTGGGTAACGCAAATGCTATAGACTTGTAAATAATGTAGCCTGCTTATGTTCCTTTGGGATAAATATCTAAATACTCCTTAAGACCAAGGTTACTACTTCAAGGAATTCAGGGAAATTGAAATTTTTTGTGAACCACAGGTTTGCAGATATGACTGTACAATCATCCCTTTAAGAATCCACTTTAATCTTAAAAGACGCTATCTTCTTCAAGGGAAAATCCAGACCTAGATGAGAAAAAAAGCAATTTTGAGATATTACTGCCTCCTTGATCAAATAGGGGAAAACGACAACACTATGCAAAAGAGGTCAGGGATGCTTTGAGTTTAGGGCATACAAGAGAAATGGTAGACTTGATTTACCTTATTTAAACTAGATCACAAATGATCTCGTAAGAGGCAGGGTAATTTTTTTTTTGGTCCTCACCAGCAGAAAGGATGTGATTATAAATGCTGATGCTTGAGGCCAATTCAGTTACAGTGATTGATTTTTGTAATTCAGTATTTATAGAATCATAATGTGTCCTGAGTTGGAAGAGAAAAAAATCATCTGAGGCCAAGTCTCGGCCCTGCACGGGGCATCCCCAAGAGTCATACCATGTGCCTGAGAGCATTGGCCAAATTCTTCTTGAACTCTGGGAGTTTTGTGCCGTGACCACTTCCCTGGGGAGCCTTTTCTGGTGCCCAGTCACTGTCTGGGTGAAGAAGCTTCTCATAATATCTAACCTAAGTCTCTCCCGACAGTCTCAGGCCATTCCCTCGGTCCTGCCACTGATCACCAGACAGAAGACATCAGTGCCTGTCATTCTGCTTTCACATGTGAATAAGTTGTGGACCACCATGAGATCTCTTCTCAGTGCCCTCTTCTCCCAGCTGGATAAGCCAAGTGACCTTGTCTTCACACAGCTTCATCTAGGCCCTTCAGCATTTCTGTGGCAACAAAAGCAGACCTTCACTAGAGCTGCAGTCACTTTAGAAAGGTGACCAACATAAAGATGAACCAACTTCTTGAAAAGAAGGTGAAAGAAAAAGATAGGAGGTGGAAGTCTTTCCAGGCAGCATGGAAGTTACTTGAGGACCACATTGGAAACAAAAATATATGTGCACAAATTGTCAGGAATTATTTTAGAGACTACAACTAAGCATCGTGGTTAGAGACTATGGTAAACACTGGCAAAAAGGGTCACTGGAAGCGGCATTGTATCCTTCAAAAAATAAAAGGAAGGATGTTCAAATGCATGCCATGGGGAGAATCAAAAAATCTAGGAAGGTAAGAGTGCTAGTGCAACAAAGCACGACAAAATGTTATTTTACTAAAGAACTAGTAAAAGATAAGAAAGTCAACAAGTAAGCTCTCTTCAAAATTGGAAGGAAGAAAAAGTCTTTGGGGATAAAGTGATTCAGACAGAAGATAATACAGTCATGATTGATAGTGGTTTATTTACCAGCTTGTTTCTATACCCCAAACAAAGAGGCATACACCAGGTTTTTTTCAAAATTTAGACTCCTAAATCAGGGTTTCAACTTTCATTGATTGACAAGTAAATGCTGACAGTCACACTCATTTCTTCTAACTCTTTTGTTTATGTCGTCCATACAATGAAAAGGCAAAGTTCTTGAAAATATGTCCTTGAATACCTTCCATGAGCCTGCTACTGTGTTATCACTGATAACTCAGTTCCATAAAGCTCTTTTTCTGAGTAGTAGGTGAATTTCCATTGGACTAGTCTCTTCTTCCAGGTTATATACCTGCCTCATAAGGTCAGTAATTTTATCTGAGAAATTAAATTCTCTCCTGTTACTGTGAGGCATATGGCTTAGAATGCATCACAAACACGAGTGATCAAATTTGACTGAAAGTCATTCTAGGAAAATCTTTAGAGAAAGGGAGGATGGGAGTACATAATTTTAATTATGATAACCTAACAAGAGTATTAAAAGCTTACTATGAAATAAGACCAATAATGTCGTTTGTGGAAGGAAAAAGGGAATATCTAGTATCCTCATACTTTTAGAAGTGAGTAAGAATTGTCTTTTTTTTTGTTCTTAACTCATAAATATTACGCAGCCATTATCTGTCCAAACTGGAATTTTGGTAAATCAAGGCGCATAGGATCAGATGTCTGTAGTCATGACCCATACTGTTCTGAGTATCATCAAAAAAATCCATCTATACAACTTTATGTATGAAAGCAAAGTGGCGTTTTCATATCTTAGAGAAGGTGAAAGCCATATAATTGTCAGATGACATATGAGCAGAGCATCCAGGGCTCTCCGCTCTTTTTCACTATATTGCCTTAAAAACCGTGCCATTCAGTGACAAATATTTTTCATATTTATTTTAAGTAGAAATGTTCCTGATTTTTTTAGTTAGTATGGGTGATATTATCTTAAAATACCTGTTTAGGTTTTCCAATAATTAAAACCTGTAGATGATGCCCAGCAAAAGCATTTAAAAATCTGAATCTGCAGTTTATTGTAGCTTTTTTTTTGTATATATACCAAAAACACACGTATACAGGCACACATTTTGAAACCACATATAAATGATACTTGCATATTTTTCTAACCTGCAGGGAAAATTGTTATAGCTTTTGTCATTGAGGGTATGAAAAATTCAACATTAAATCACTTTGAATTAATGGGAATTTTTTCTCTTAGGGCAAAAATATTCTGTATGGAAGCCAAATAAGACAATTTCAGCCTCTTGGGAGGAGATAAAATAGCTTCACAGAAGAAGCCTTTTGACTGACTTTCATTTAATTCCCAGTAGGTGTTTCATCTGCTCTTAAAGACTTAGTCATTATTTTTCCTTTTTATTCAGAATAAACATCTTTCTCTTCAATTGCAATAAAAAGGATCAAAACTCCAAGAGCTTACTTTTTCATAAAATTTATGACATGCACATTTTCTTTCTAGAAGCAGTCTTCTGATTCATCTGAATGATGAACTAATACTGATGAATGAAAGGGAAGAATTAAATTTATGTTTCTGCAGGTCCAATGAAAAAAGGAAATGTTGAAAGACTAATACATGGATAAGAAAAAATTCAATTTTCAACCCAGCTTATCTGTTTTGACACATAACATTCCCCAGATTAGAGTACCAACTGAAAAAAAATCAAATCTAAAATGGAAGCAGAATTGTTACATCTTTATCTTTTCAGAATTCAAAGGAATGTAAAGTGCTTCATAGGAGAAACCTTAACAAAATTATGAGCGAGCAAGAGAGGAAAGAGAAAAAAATTCGTGGGCTCTACCACATAGGTGCAAGTAGAAGCTTGCAGGAAAAAACAGAGAACATGGATCTCTCAAGTAGAGATACCGTAGGTAGATATAGACTGAGAACTTTTAAAAGCAGAATTCGCTTTATCTACAACATTAAGTACACTTAAGATGACCCAATTTCAGATAATTATATTACAAACTTAAGTTTTTAAAACTGTTTACTCATAGAAGTCCCTAAATCAGTAAGTTTCAATATGAAAAGTATAAAAGTATTTTTGTATTCCCTGATTTGTTTGTTTTTCTTTTTCTTTCAAGAAGAAGACAAGAAAAATAAATGCAGCTAAGCCAAAGAATAAGAATGCATGTGATCTAGGAGTACTGTAAAAGTTCTCTATTGAGAATGCCCGACATGAGCAAAATGGATCTAGATGGAGAAAGGTGCATGCAGGTGTGCAATCAGCAGCCAGTTCGTGCTCAAGAAAAGTTGGGAAGCAGAACCATCGTGATTTCAAGGGCTGCTGCTAAGAAATCTGAGCTAAATGGTTAATTATGATGTTTATTATATATATGACTTAATAGAAACTGCAAGATTAAGTCTTATTATGGCTTTAGGCAATTTTTGAGACCTTCTCCTGAATCACAAGCTACCTTTCTTTCTTAGGCAAGTGCCTTTTCCTGATGTATGCAAAATACCTACAGAGTTAATAACAAGCCATATAAATTTATATTGCAATCAGATATTAGACTGTAGAGTTTCATATGAAAAAACCACACTGCAGATAATCTATCTTATACTGACTCTTCAGAAATAGAAATGAACCAAAGAAGAAACCAAAAACCAAAAAAACTCCCCACAAAAACAAACAAAACCCCCAAACAAACAAACAAGTAAACAAACAAAAAAAGAAAAAGGAAAGAAAAACAGAAAAAGAGAAAGTACTGGCTTTGAAAAAATTACTGAAAGACTTGCCAAGTAAGAATATCCTGAACTTCAAAATGTTTCCCTAGTTTGTTATAAACTGTGGAAGTTATGAACCCAGCTACTACCACTGATAATAGTATTTTGCTGTGGTTTTCATATTTCGTCAAATGTAGCTGTTAACCAACTCAGAAATCACTGTGATTTGAAATCTTTTAATGTACATGCTTGTGACAAACTTCATAAGTTGAAAGTAAAGTAAATAATTTTTTTTGGTGGGGGGGGTTGGTGTTTTTTTTTCCCTAAATGGGCTTCTGTTTAACATTTTTTATGTTTGACAACCTAACACGGCATGGAGAATATTGCAACTCATCTTTCTACAATTCAGTAGTCCATTTTCTAAATCAAGAATGCCAGCTTCCAGAGTTTTGTTCCCCTTAACAGATTCTACTCTCAGTAAGAAGTAGATGACTGCACAAAATTGTAAAACAGGCAGTATTTGTCACCAAATTTCAGGTCATAGTTTATGACTAAGAGCAAAAGCAATTCACAGCTGCAAATTCTGATTAAAGAAAGTTCTAACAACACTTTCGCTTAAAGCTTAATTTATTTATAAATTTGTCTACCCTTTGGAGTCAGATGGAACTTAAAGCAAAAACATAATACCAATTCTTATTCAGAATTAATGGTTATCTCCCTCATCACCAAAGAAAAAAAAAAAAAAGCTGTTTAGGAAAACACATTCACTGATTCTATTTCTATCCTGGTGAATATGAAATTCTTGATTTATGCCACAAAAGACTGATCTGTGCCACAATACATGGATTAATATGCTGGTGTTGGCCAAGTATAATATACCAAATACTACCCCTCAACGAGATAGTTAGCTCAAGACCTACTTTTCTTCAAAGAAAAGTTCAGGAAAAAAACAAACAAGCAAACAACCAGCAACTCGATCTGCCTAAATTACCTGTTACTTAATAAATTGTAAGAAATTATGTTAATATTTGCCAATTAAATTCCTGCCAGCTTCTTGCTATTGGGAAATACTATGTTTGTTTATAAATGCCCTGAATACAGTAATTAGGACTTACACAGCAGATGCACACTATAACATTGCAAGCAACTCCTGTCCTTTCCCTTTCTTCAGCATAGATACCATGTTATGACAGCACACAAGTTTAACATGAGCCCTAAACAAGCATTTCCGTGTTTTTTTCATCCATTCTCACTTCGCTATATTGAAAATCCTTTTTGTCACAATGTAGCAATCTTCCAAAAATTTCTTCTGCTGCTGAAAGTCTTGGTTCTATCCACAATAACTAACCCATCAAAATGCAGAAAACTTGTTGTCCCTAAACACAGAATGAAAAACACTTAAAAAAACCCCAAAATAACAACACCCAAAAAACCCCAGACTGTAAATGTGACTCACTAGTGAGGATCGAAATTTTGCATCTGCTGTTTTGTGTTTTAGAATCTTACTACCTAAATCTGTTTCCAGGAATGAATAGAAAATGAATAATAGGCATGGCCAATTTCCACATAAAAGGTATTAATTAAATGAATCCATGGCTTCTAATTCCTGGAAAAAATATATATGTACATACATATAGTCTTTTACAAGAAACAATTTCAGAATATATAAAAGAGGAAAATACAAGCTTTCAAATAAGACAGATAGTCAAAATAATAACCATACAACTCTACTCGTATTAATGGCCATGTATTCCTGTTGTTCACTAAAAACAGGTAGATTTTATTAGAAGTCAAACACTGTTGGGACATCTTCTCTTACTAGAAGAAAATGAATGGCTTCTAACTTCTGTATCACTGAACTGATAAAGAAATTGAATTCTAGCCGGTTGTTTTACACACAAAATGCAAAAACTTCAAAATGTAACTATACAGCCTGAAAAGGTTGTATCACTGGGTACCCATTAAAGAGATAAAATCTAGAATCACTCTACTTGGTGTGCATTTAAGTTATAGAAGTCTACTGATTTAAGATGATTCTATACCTATCAAGGAAAATAAATTCTACTTAAACGGTAATTACTGAAAATATGATCCTTCAGTATGCAGGATAACAAATCGCCTTTTTAACAAAATCTCTATAGATTACCATAATTTAGAAAAATACCTTCTCCCTAGCCAAATAATAGATAAAATAAATTTTTGGGAAATTAGTCCAAGAAAGAGGAAGTTCATTATTTTCCAATAGCTCATCACACAGTATACACTGAACTTACATTACAATGCAAAATATGAGCATTGAGTTTAAAAAGGAAATATTTGAAGTTGCTAAGCAACAGTATTTATCATATTGGTTCTGAAATTAAAGCAATGGAAGCATAAAACAAAGCAAACAAATGGACGAGAATATAAACTATTTTGTACTCAGCAAAAAAAACCCCTTTTTTTTACAGAATATAAATTAATAAATATTCTTGACAACAACTTGATCTATGGTTCAATGGATGTTTTCCTTATGCATTGATACTGTTATTTTGACTTCACTTTCAAAACATTAGCAAAAAGACATAAGTAAGAAACTACAGAAAAAGTATATCATTGAACACAAATTCTGGAAAATGCTCAAAATAAAAGATCATTCTATATTTGAGTTTGGACACAGACTGGTAGACGCATGAAATATTAATTTTTAGTAAAAATATCTAAGCATATAGACTCAATTGTCCGCATGTATTTATTTAATCTCACTTTAAAACATATGTTTATTTCTTATAAAATAAGTTTTAATGAACATTTCTTCTTATAAAACAGGTGATCAAAGCCAGGTTGGATGGGGCTTTGAGAAATCTGGTGTGGTGGGTGGTACCCCTGTCCATGGCAGGAGTGTTGGAACTAGATGATCTTTAAGGTCCCTTATCATCGAAATTATTTTATGAATCTACAAAGTTCCTGTTTCTGAATAATTCAGGTTACAAAAAGCTGAGTTAGTGGCTGTGTACTGAGGGACTGCATAGAGCTCTCCAGTAGTGGAGCAGTGTAGCCACAATGAAGGCATAGCTGCTTCCCAAACCTGTTGAGGTGATTGCTGAAGCTTAACGATTCTTCCTCTGAAACGCTTTCTTCTTGTTCCAAATCCCTTCCAGTGAGTGGAAAGAAGGGAAGTGGCCCCACGCACTATGTGAAAAGGCGTGTCCTATCCTCATGGTGATTCTCAGCTGGAGAAGTGCCACCAGACCCAGTCTGACTTAGTGTTTGAAACCTGAAATTGAACTGCCTAGTATGTCTCCCCTACCACTGTCTGCACTTTCTCTGTTTGTGTCATCCTTTTAGTTCTTAAAAAGACATGCAGTTCTCTTTCACAGCTTTCATTTTTTTCTTCAGTGTAAGTAAATGGGGTCAAGACTTTCTGTAAATGAGACAGACGACCAGTTAGGAAAGGTGACATCAGCAATTTTGTAATGTGCCTGACTGCAGTCATTGGGGCCGAGGTTTTGTACCTCTCATTGGATATACTGCTGAAGGGGACAAGGCCTCAGTCACCACGCGAAGAGAACTTTGGATTCAATACATAATAGAATCATAAAATATGCTGAGTTGGAAGGCACCCACCAGGATGATCGAGCCCCACTCCTGAACCTGTGCAGGACACTCCAAGAGTCACACCATGGATCTGAGAGTGTTGCCCAAACACTTCTTGAGCTCTGTCAGGCTTGGTGCTGTGACTACTTCCCTGGGGAGTCTGCTCCAGTGCCCAGCCACACTCTGGGGGAAGAATCTTTTCCTGATATCCAACCTGAACCTCCCCTAGTTCTGCTTCATGTAATTTCCTTGAGTCCTGTCACTGGTCATGAAAGTGGTCAGTGCTCACCCCTTATCTTGCCTTCATAAGGCTGTTGAAGAGCACTATGAGGTGTTCCCTCAGTCTCCTCTTCTCCAGGCTGAACAGACCAAGTGACTCCTTCTGAGCCACTCCTCATACAGCTTCCCCTCCAAACTGTTCACCATCCTCTTGGCCCTCCTCTGGATGCTTTCTAATAGCTTAATGTCTAATAGCTCAATTTTTATGTTGTAGTGCTCAAAGTATCAATTTTTCACCTTTCATTGTTAACGGGGACAGCGCATGTCAGGTTTTTCCAGGGTAGTTTCCTGGCTGTGCAGAAAATTCTTGGCCTTCTATCAATATTTTCAGATCTTGGAGAAGATATTTCTTTGCTCTATCCTCCCTCTTCAAGTACACTTGACTTTTACCTCAGTTGCTACAAATGTTACCATATGTATATAAACACAGACATGCACTAGGGCAGTGGAAATGCTGGTACTTTGTTTTACACAGTCTCACGTTCCTCGGACACTTTTATCCCTGATGCTCATCTGGAGTAGTCCTTTAAGATAAACTTCTGAAATCATTCATGCTTTTGGGGTATATATGCATTGTAAAAAATGGAAAATGTTATGATGAGACTTTTTTCCTTAAACAAACAAAAAAACCAAACCAGCAAGCAAACCAGCCCCATTTTTTTATTCCTATGCATTTTATAATGCCCTATATATTTTTTTGAAAGAAAAAAGAAATTTAAAGAACAATTAAGGCTCACATTCAATTCTCTGTAGGTATCCATAAGTAATGGGTGTGGGGTTTGTTGCCTGTGTTGTTGATGTTGTTTTGTTGTTTTGTTTGGTTTGGATATTGGATTTTTTGGGGGGAGGAGTCATTGTGTGTCACTAAAATGAATAAAGCCAAGTGCTTAATGGGGAAACTGAATTCTCAAATGCATAGTTTTGGAAGTATTTACAAGGTATTTTTTGAGCTAACTTTTATTCTTCTAAGATAACAAGCAAAATACTTGTCTTTAGTGCTTTTTTTTTTTTAATAAACATTTCTCTCTGAATATTTTTTGAAGAAAATCAGGCTTACTTGACTCATTCACTGCAGGGCCTCTAGAATAAATTGTCCATTTTGATGTCATGGCTGCATACTGGGAGCAAAGCTCAGCCAGCCTAGCAGATATTTCCTAAGATAATCAGTGACTATGAGAAGAAAATCCAAACTAAATAAAAGCAAATCAATACAAAAATATTTCCATTAAAATAGGAAAACCTGTTTGTACTCTAGTTTCTTAGTCTTCCTTTGAAAAATGGGGGATTTGTCAATGGTTTGTAAAATACTGAGGACAAAGGAGTAATTTTAATGTCCACTGGGAAGGTGTGCAGTGGATCCAAATATGCAATAATTTTAAAACTCTGTTACTAAAACACAGTACTGATCTGAAAAGAACTGAGTAACTTTAGAGACAACTATCCTGATCTTTAATGAATGTTAGTGGATAGTATGATAAGAAGAACCTGCAAAAACATATCCTTAATTTTGAGCTTGGCTGTGGATGATATGTATCCTAGTCTCAGAATATTAAGAGCATGCTATGTAAACCTGCATTTTGAGAACGATAAATGAAATATGATCCTATAAAATACTAGAAGAAACTGTAGACCTGACTTCTTACAGCTCCCACTGCCATTCAGCAATCATTCCTAAAGGTTGAAAGGCATGGTTTAATAAGCAGCATCAGGAAAATAAGTTCTTTATTTTAGTAATGATGTTCAAAATCACTGCTAAAAATAGAACCAGAAAACCCTCCACCTGAACACTAAAAAGTAGACAACCAAAAAGAAGAGTCTCATAAAGCGATAAAGTTTATTTCACAGAACATTTTTATTGGGTTATTAATCAACAAGTTAAGTTATTAACCTATGAGTCAATTACAAATTTGGAGGCAGCCAAGCATTAGGAAACAATAAATGGAAAGTGGATTCAAGGCAACCCTGTTTATGGATTAAGGATGTAACAAGTTCTACTTCTATGAACACAGTAGGAAGCTGTCAGCAAGGACACCCATCTTTACTCACAATTAGCAACATTTTTCCAATTAGTATGGAGCCACAGGTACTATTAACTAATTTCCCTGCTCTTACAATTGCATTCTTGACTTTTTGCTTACTTTCTGTGTGGTTTTTTGTAACATATCTAAAAAAAAATCTGTCTCCTCCTTCACCTTGTTAAAAGCCATGATTGGCAGAACACTTCCCCCACCCCGTGTAAGTTCTCAGTCGTTCTTGAGCAGTGTGATACATTACCTGGGTTGAGAAGTAATACGTAGTTTTGTCCCTTTACAGGTCCCTTCCATTTCAATTGGAACAAGACCTTAAAAGTAACAACACCACCTGCCACTTAATATGGCTTAACAAAAGATAAAAAATATTTGAGGGAAATTGTTCAAGCCTATACTTGATATTCAAAATACTTCCCCAATTCAGTTGAAAGGACTCAACACAGCTGAACATGTAGTAAAGGTGTGATGCCTTTTTTTTTTCCTGAAGGTGTTTTTCAAGGTATTTCCAAGGAAAACCTTATCAACAAGCAGTTAGCCATAAAGAGCAATGTGTCTTATGGCTCTTTGTCTTAATCCCAAACCTTGAGAGGAAAGTGTTGACAATAAATTCCTTATCATCACAAGCATCACATTTTAGAAAAATATATTACCTTTAAGTTCCCTACGCAGAGGGATATGGAACTGTATGAATTATACTTTGTATTCATTAAGTTTTTGCCTGTTTCACCAGCAGTGTTTCTGGCTGCCCAGCACAATTCATCCCTCATTATCAGGATGAATATAGAATAAAGCAAACAAACTTTTCTACTTTATAATTTTTTGTTGGCAGCGTTTAACATTTACATACATGGAATATTAGCACAAGGAATACAAAATCATTATAAACTAATGCTTTACAAGTGGAAAGACAATATCCTCAGCATCACTCTGCACTGCATTTCAAATGGCACATTTCAGGCGATTTATGCTAATTTCCATCATTTACAGAACATAATGATACAAATCTGTTAGATTTTATCACAACAGCCTCTAAGTGTTTAGAACTATGAAGAACATGATAATGGTCTCATTAACTGTAAGTTGAGAACTGAATTTCCATTTCTGGGCAGAACTGTTATTGCTTTACTCATGATCCACAACACTTTTCATGTTTTACAAGTTATAACAGCTGCTGGTCAGCTCCATTTCTTTCCTTTAGTTGCCTCATTGAGTAAACCCAAAGCAATAAAGAGAGATCAATTGATACTGATCTTACCTGAAGTAACTTCTTGTCCACTTTCTGGCTGGTATTAGCTTGACAAAGGACAGTGATATCCAGTTTCCCTTGATGTGCTTAGGAGCCTTAAGTATATACAGGGTTCATAGCTTAAGCCATTGATATATTGAAAGAAGAAGGCAATAGCATAGCAAATGTTTGCCTTTCAATCTGACATTATAGTGAGAAGGATAATGAACACTGTGTTTGTAAGAAAAAGTGTGGCTAAAGCAAGCAAAAAGCCGTCATTTCTGAAGTACATGAATGCTGGGAGGTATTAGGAGAAAAAGGTCAACTGACTGTCCAAAGCCTATCAAAAAGGTTAGTTACATCAAACACTACAGCCAAGATATGTCCTGGATCAACAGCAGAAGTACTTGTCTATTTATTCCTTCTTCTCATACTCAAAAATTTTATTAGTAGTTTTGAGTAGGATATTGAAAAGGACAATGACGAGCTAAATAGAAACAAACTTGTTCCAGGTTGTACTTAAGCACGTTGGTTTCATCCCATCACACCAACAAGGCAATGTGCAGTTACTGACCCATAACTGCGGATATATCGCAATTTCCTAAACTTTCATTTGCTAAGAGAAACAATTGACATAATGACTGTACAAATCAAAGTCAGTAACAATACAGCTATTTTTCAAAGCTTTATCTTCTGAATCATTAGTATCCTAGGACTGCAGGAATTTGTGTTGTGGATACTATAAACTTTAAAGCATAACTTAACCTAAATTAAGTACTTATACACAAAGATCAATCATTATACATATAGATAGCTTCCTACATGTTTGCATTTAGAGCAGAGAAATTACTCGGCAGTTATATCAATAACTTATCTGATACATTGTGTCTAGAAGAATAATAACCAAACAAACAGAAGATCTTTCAAGTTCCTAAACAAGCAAATTCTTAACTGTTATTTCTACATGAAAGAGGAAAGTAGAGAAAGTGTTTAAATTAGCCCGAGCCTAGAGGTAATAAATTATAGTAAGAATCAAGTGCTAGCACACTGTTGAAATTGAAGATATTGCAGTGTAGCTGAGACGAAACATCTTCCAGCATTTCTGTAGCACTAGCAGATTTCATTAGCAGCAGTCAATAAGCTGCCAAAGGTGCAATGCCACAAGAGCTTGCAGAGTTAGCAATGTATAAATGCAACACTTAAAATCTAGAGAAGCTGAAAAAGTCTATGTACTGTGATTCATTTAGGTACTAACACTATCAAACCATACTGTTTTACCCAAATTGCATTAATTTAAACATGAGCAGTGTAAACAGCGGTAAAACTATCAATAATGAAGTAATTAAAAGTATTTTGCTCTTCTTGTTACTAGCCCAAAAGACTCTGTGGAGGTACAAGAAAGGCTGTAAACTGTATTATCCCACAGCCCTTAGAACATTATTTTTCTCTGTTGACTCCTTTTCAGTAAATCACTTCTACACAAACATATATCCATACTGGGCTTCTATCTGCCATGGTAACACTAGTGAGCTGTGCTAAAATGTTCTACAGTTTACTCTGTGTTAGTAAAATCTATTAATTTTCTTGGAACAGAAAGTGAACAGTTTTTCTGTACTCATATTCCACAGCCTCTCATAATCTTACTGATATCTGTATCAATCCTCCAGCGTGACTTCACTGTGACTGGTTTCTACATGAAGTTGGACTATTTATTTTCAGCTAGTTCCCTGTCTTTTAACTTGTCTGGTATGCTGTATCTATCCACTAGCTCTGCAGTTTATTTTCATTTTTACTGATATGCTCAGTAAATACATCAGCCCTATTGAGGCATTCACTGTCCAGATAGCACCAAGAATGTGTTGAAGATTAAAGCTGATCACCAATACCTATTTCTACCTTCTATATCTTAGTTATAAGATTATATTTTTTTTTTCATTTTAGAGTGCAGATCTGCTTACCTGTGACAACAGAGAGAAATTCAAGACTGTCATTCATTATCTGTACAAACATATTCCTGGATCATCTTTTTAACACCAAGGAGAAAGAAACAGAAATAATAAATCAATTTTAACAATGATGTAATGGATGTAATAGATAATTATTTCTTAATAAGGCCACAAATAAAATAAATTATGTAAAAAGGATAACATACTAGGAAGTCAGGAATGACAGATTCTATAAGTAAACATTTATATCTGTAGACCTTCCATTTGAGGGTTTTCAAGTCAATCTGCTATGAGTTCTTTGCAAATATTTAGTTAAATCCTTCCCATTGACTGTTTATGTACCAGGATTATTTGGCTGGCTTAATTTTGGGTACTAATTCCAGTTTTAAACACTAGTATTGCTCTAAAAAAGCACTGTTATTAATTTTCTCACCTAGTTCACAACGAATTCTGTGTCACCTTTGATTTACCAGATTAAAATATATTTATTTGAAAGACAGGAAGAACACTGAAATAGCACTTAAAATATAACTTGAGAGGAAAAGATGCAAAAAAAGGATTGACTTTCAAAAGGTAGCAGCTATTCAAAGGCTTAGAGCATTTAAGACTGACAATTTTGTAGACATCACAATATTTATGGGTTTTTTAAAATCTTCAGCACAATCTAAACACTGAAATAGGAAAACACCGAGGCAGGAGAACACTGGAAACACTGAAATCTAAACACTGAATTTGTAAGAAAAACCAAATCACAAGGTAACCATTGCAGTACTAAAACTGACATTACAAAAACAACACTTTCTGGTGCATAATAGCTTACAGAAATGAAAGACTTCAAATTTTTTTGCCTTACCTGACTTGCATGGGTGGGCAAATTATATATTAGAAAATGAAGGCTGAATGAGTAGCAAAAGAGAAATATTACATTTGGCATCTTTAAAGTTTTAATCTGACTCAATTTCAAAATTTAAGAGGGTTATGCCTTAAACTCAATAGTACCAAGAGGGACAAAATATGTTTTATTACTTTTGTGAACCCTGGTTTCTTTGTGGGTAAAAAACATGTTTAGGAGAAGCACACTGGTAATCAAAGACTTACATCAAAAACAGGAATAACAATTTAGGAGAGAGAGCATTTGGTTATTATTGTCATCCGCTTTTGGATACAAGTTGCTATCGGCAACCCTTTTGGGATAATAAATTAATTTCTAAGTAAATTTTCAATTTAAACTGAAACACTTAAACTAGCATTCAAATACCAAAATATTATTTGTAGTCTTGTAGATTGATGCCTTCACATCACACCTAAACAGATGGAAAAAGAAAGCAGAGGACAAATAACTGGAAACAAGTCTCTCTTTAGAAAGACTAGTATAACTCTTACGCAGTCTAGACTGAATGAAGGGCAAAGAGCTCACAGGGCAAAGCACCTATCTGTGGGATGAAGAGAATCGCAATATTTTCTTACATCTTTTCTTGTTCTTCCTGTTTTCACCACAGCTAATTTTAAGCAAAGTGCAAACCCGCTAAAAGTTGGAAACTCATGGCGGCAAAAGTTTTCGACGTATGTTACTTGTTAAGATTGGAAGCAGAACCAACTCTGACTGACAGAAAACTCCAAAAAGAAAGACTTCCCAAATTTTAATAACATTCCTTTGTGTAATAATTTTGCAAATTAATAGATCAAATATGAATTCAACTGATGTATTTTTCCAGTTTCACTTTGAGCCAGGCATCATTGCCTGTTACAGTCAAGGTTTTGTTCTTAACTGTCTCAATATTATGCTTTAAGACATCCTCTTGATCTCTGTCTGATGGAACATGTTGATTTATTATGACCTGAAGGAGCAGTCAGTAGAAGGATCATGACTTAAAAATAATAAGAAGAAAAATCCATTACTTTCTAGGCCATTAAAAAAAAAAAAAAACAACAAACTACCAACAAAACCAATTTTTAATTTGCCCATAAAGCATTGCTAAATTTGTCAATTTTTTCTTAAATCAATATTTGGTATTAGTGTTGAATTCTTACATCTAATGTCACCTAGCAATATGAACAGTCACACTGTTCTAGAACTTGTTCTTTAGAGCGTGATCCCTCCTTCTACTCAAGTTAATTTCTGAGTCTCTTGCAAGGTGGCTCATTTAACAGCTTGTATTAATTGCTTTAGGTGTGGCAGCAAAATGAAAAACCAGTCTGAAAGGTGGATTTCCTTAAGCTAAGTTGGGTGTTGGGGAATCAACACCAGCTGCAACAGCAAAGATTTGGACTTTTCTGCCTTCTTCTGAAACACCTTGTCTCGTGAATGGAATGGGACCTGTCTGGGACTGTGAAATTGAGCTTTGGGAAAGGGCCCCTTGTCTGTGGCAATGAAGGACAGAAAAGGAAGGACACAGGGGAGTTAGAGCAGGCACAATGGCTTATGCTAGAAAAACGCTTCACGTTAAAAAAAGGTTCTCTTTTTGGCTCCAAAACAAAGATTCAAAAATATCCTCTGTCTTGCAGTAATAAAGCAATAAAACTGTTGAAAACAAACCTCAATAAATGTTACATTTTAGATGAGAGAAGCCACACCCTCTGTTACCACGTGCAAACAACAACTTAATTAGCCTATAAACAGTGTATTGGTACAGAAGATACGGCTGCTTTCAGGTCAGGTTAGGAGACCTACAGAAAGATTCTCTGTGTAGGAAAAAAGAATCACTTTTACAGCTTAAAGTACAATCAGAAACCAAGCTTATTGAGATGTGAATGAGAACAAGACTGGTCCATACCGTAGAATGTCATGAACAGCAAGGGATTGAAACACTTAGTGATGATTTAAGGACAACATGCACAGGCTACAAAACCATTAAGCTGGTGACTTAGGCCTAAGTGCATCAGCCAGGGCACCTTGAGATACCTGCAGTGACTCAGATATAAATGATGGATGTAGTAAATTGTCCATGGAACCACTCTGTCAGATTCTCCTAAGAACAGTTCATCTTTGGATGTGATTTTATGAGAGAGAGCAAGGAGATTAATCCTAATTGGTGCAGCAGTCTTAAAGGATTTAATACAAATTGATTAAATACAAATAAACCTGGTAATCTAAAAAAAGAGAAAAAAATCTTCTACAAAGAAAAGGATTTATAATTTCATAAGTGCTAAGTGAAAAGTCAGTTTATTTTCTGTCACTAGGAAAAACAACCACCATAAACTTTTAAAAATTTAGTATAGGAGTAGCAATGCTGTGTTTCTAGGAAAAAAAAAGGGCTTACTTCAGTTCGGGGCAAGGTTATGGAAGAGATCATCCTGAGTGCCATTATACAGCACATGCAAGACATGAGGCCCTGCCAACATGGATTTGTGAAAGGAAAGCCCTTCTTAACCAACCTGATCTTTTTCAAGATCAAGATGACCTGCTTAGTAGATGAGGCAAAGGCTGTGGATGCTGTCTATATAGACTTCAGTAAAGCATTTGACACCATCACCCACAGCATGCTCCTAGAAAAAATGGCTGCTCATGGCTTGTATGGGTGACTCTGGTGGGTAGAAAGCTGGCTGGATGGCCAGACCCAGCGAGTTGTGGTGAATGGAGTTAAATCCTCTTGGCAGCCAGACACTAGTAGTGTTCCCCTGGGCTCAGTTTTGGGGCCAGTCCTATTTAGCATCTTTATTGATGATCTGGAGGTAGCGATTGAGTGCACCCTCAGTAACTTTGCAGATGGCATCAAGTTGGGTGGGAGTGTTGATCTGCTCAAGGGTAGAAAGGGTCTACAGAGAGACCTGGAAAGACTTGATCAATGGAGTGAGGACAATGGCATGAAGTTCAGTAAGGCAAAGCCCCTGGCTCCTGTGCTTGGGTCACAGAATCACAGAATTCTTATGGCTAGAAATGACCTCTGGATATCATTTAGTCCAATCACCCTGCCAAGGCAGGGTCACCTAGAGCAGGTGGCACAGGAACACGTCCAGGAGGGTTGCAGCAATCCAGTGTAGTCGGGCTTGGAGAGCAGTGGCTAGAAAGCTGTTCAGCAGAAAGGGGCCTGGGGCTGCTGGTTGACAGCTGGCTGAACATGAGCCAGCGTGTGCCCAGGTGGCCAAGAGGGCCAATGGCATCCTGGCCTGGATCAAGAATAGTTTGACCAGCAGGACCAGGGTAATGATTTTGCCCCCTGTGCTCAGCACTGGTGGGGCTGCACCTCAAGTACTGCATTCAGTTTTGGGCCCTTCACTTCAAAAAGTACATTGAAATGCTGGAGCATGTCCAGACAAGGGCAACAAGGTTTATGAAGGGTTTAGAAAGCATATCTTATGAGGAATGGCTGAGGGAGCTAGGTTTGTTTGGTCTTGAGAAGCAGAGGCTCAGGGGGGACCTCATTGCTCTCTACAGCTGAAAGGAGGTTATAGTGAGATGGGGGCCAATCTCTTCTGCTGCATCCGCAGTGAGAGGACCAGAGGAAATGACCACAAGCTGAAACAGGGAAGATTCAGATTAGATACTAGAAAAAAATTTTTCTTAGAGTGGTCAGGCACTGGAATAGGTTGCCCATTCCCCACCAGAGAAGTGGAGTCACCATCGCTGGAGGTGTTCAAGAAGTGTCTGGATCTGATGGTTTAGGGGTTGCAGTGGTAGTGCTGGGTGAATGGTTGGACTAAAGCATCTTGAAGGTCTCTTTCAACCTTGATGATTGTAGGATTTTATGATCCTGAGCCTGAGTGTGTCTAATAACAGAAAATATCAGTATTGGTTTGTGTGTGAATAGGTGCATAAGAAAGCTCTTTACTGAGTTGTTTCAAGCCACATCGAACCTGGCACAGCTAAGAACTCAGGCATGTAGGTTCTCAGGTAGAGAAGTTTGCTTTAAGTTCTCTGATCCTTGTGCCTGTTTTACATACTTAGATGAGATGTCCTGTTCATTTTTGTCTCATACTGTATGACGTGTCATTCGAACAGAGCTAGCTCTTCTCATGGAATATGTCTGCAGTCACAGATAGTATTTTATTCACATTGTACTGCCGCACAACTGGGAGATGGCTGTGCACCATCCCTTGGAGTAAGGCTACATATTGTTGTTCTACTGCAACTGTGCCAAAAGTAGCCCAGTTTCAAAGCTCCCAAACTTGCTGGTTTTGACAAAGTACAGATGTTAACGCTAAACTTGTCTTATTTGACCACCCATAGGAAAGGGACTGACATTTTGAGGGGGATCATGGGTAATTATCAAAGAAATCACCTTAGTGTATTCAGCTATTTCTGAAATCGTGACCATGCACCTGGTGTTCAGCATGTCTCTTTTGAAACCATTTTGTACCAGCTAATTACAGGTGTGACTGGCCCTGATGTCACTAGATACTTTGAGAACATGAAATACCATCATCACTTGAAATTATGGATAAAAATTGGTCTGAGAATAAACTGCTATGCTGGAAAACTTGAAGAGCTACAATTTAGGCAAGACATTTTACATTTGAAGTGAATATGAGTCAAGTTTTCAATCAGAAAACCATGATATGCCACTACATAGAGAGATAACTTGAACAAGTTTCTACTCCTACCAAAAATTTATAATTAGTGCTTCAATGTGATAGGCTTATTTAAAAGCAGACAAGAAATTCCTTGGAAAACGCAATGAGCTGCAGAGTAGTTTATGGTGAATCTTTGTTGTTACATGGAATCAAGCACTTTATTAGAAAAGAAATTATAATATCTTTGCCATTGTTTATACCCATGTCTTTCTCTGTCTGCAAGATCATTCTTGTCTTTTCTCCTCAGAAAACAGATAATACTGGAAATGGATGCCAAGGATGATCAAAGGTAAATATATAAGTTCTCTATATAAGTGTTGTGTGTTCATTTTGCTTGCTTGCTTCTAAATCTCAAAGGAGAGAAAAATAAGAATGGAAAGAGGAAGAGGATGGAGACTTGCAAAATCATGAGCAGCATAGGAAAAACAATTGGGAAATATGTTTCGCTCTCCTCCAGTACAGGTAATGACAACGTCAGTTAAAGCTAGGAAGTGAGAGGTTCAAAACAATCAGATGGAGGAACTTCCTCTGGCACATTGTAATTAAGCTGAGGAATTATTTTCTGCAAGATGATATGAGTTTACTAGTCAATTAGATAAATTGATGAAACAAGAGTACACTGTGCAACCCAACAATTTTACACAAGTAATACCAAAGATGTCATTTTTTACGCATGGAATCTCCAAATATTTTCTTTTTCCAGCTTGGTAAATCCTGAAAATGCATTACTCTTTTGTACACTCTTTAGTCATCTTCATGTTTCTATATCTGTCCACAAAATTGTGGGCTAGGCAAGCTTCTTGCTTTCGTGTGGTATATGTGTCCTTAAACCCTTACTTCCTCCCTTCCTCTCTACTTCATTGGCTGTGAAAGTCTTCTGACTGCCTTCAAGAAGAAAAGTTCAAAAGAGAAAATAGAAGACAGCTTTCTTTTACATTATGTTTTTCATACTGCTGTTCTTTGTTTTCAGCTGTTACTTGGAAATCCAGGTGTGTCCTTATTTCCAGGGCTTATGGGGAATGGATAACATCACTCTCAAGAATTTAAAACATTTATTTTTTTTAAGTTGCATTGCAGTGAAATCCAATTATCTCACTGTTATAGATTATATACCTTTCTTGCATTCAGGACTTTTGGAAAAGAGTTTATTTTTATACTGGACAATTCTCATACTGTTGATTTACTGTGCTCAATAGTGTGTGTAACTCCCATTTCTTCTGAAAGTTTCAGCTTTTATCTTGTGCCTTCAGTGTGTTTATGGAGTTTTCATTTTATATATAGATATAGATACTGCATGTCAGGAATAAGAGGTCCATTTTGTAAGACTGTTTCTTACAGAACAAGAAACATCTTTTGCATAAAATGTCACAAAAATAAATATTTCATATTTATATATTCTTGCAATACATTGCTTTAAAACATTAAACAAAATATCGGAAGGCTGTTTTACCTTTATGAATTTCTAGATAACTATGTTTTCTATCAACTTCAAAAGAAAACAGGGACATCACTGGCATGTGTTATACCATCATTCTTAAAAAACTCAGGTTTATTTGTGCCATTATACATACAGTTGTAGAATTGTTTATGTTGGGAAAGATATTACGATCATCATAGAATCATAGAATCAATGAATCATTAAGGTTGGAAAAGAGAGAATCATTTTAGGTTGGAAAAGACCTTAAAGATCATCAGGTCCAACCATTATCCCAGCATGGCCAAGTCCACCAATAAACCAAATCTCTATAACTCTCCTGGCACAGCTTGAGGCCATTTCATTTTATCTTATCTCCTGTTACCCGGGACAAGAGACCAATCCTCACCTGGCTTCAACCTCCTGTCGGGTAGATGTGTAAAGCAATAAAGACACCCCTGAGCCTCCTTTTCTGGAGGCTAAACAACCCCAGCTCCCTCAGCTGCTCCTCACAGGACTTGTTCTTTAAATCCTTCACCAGCTTTATTACCCATAGACATACAAACATATTTCATTGAACTAAAAGAAAAAAGAAAACTTTCTAAGAAGAGTTTATCCCTGGGGATGCCAGTTGGTTTCAGTGGAAGTCCCAATGAGGCATTCACACTATCATGGCAGATTTGGAATTCTTACAGAGCAGAGGTATTCATACACCATACATGAGCATAACTATTCAAATATACATAGATGAGAACATTTTCAAAACTAAATCTTTTCCTCTTCTTATAAATTATTTGCAGATAGGCATTCTTTCCCTTTGCAATTTTAATGGCATTTTACAACAAGTTTTGAATACTGGTTCATTCTGCACAATGAAAATTTTCACTATAGAATATTTTCTATTTTCTATTTTAAATTGTTATTAATGATTTCCTATTTCATTGGTAACATTAATTTAATAAAAATTTGTGCTCTAAAAAATTCTCATGCTTATAATTTTAATATACTGGGTAGATAATTAGACTTCCTAAAAATATGTCTAAAACCAGCAAAAATGTCGTGAATTTGCAAGTAATAACTTCATTTTTCCCTACTAATGTTCTTGAACACAAAAAGTGACCTAGCCAAGCATTTATAAACTGAGATACTAAAAACCTAATAGGTATCAGTAGAACATATTTATGTTTTTATATTTCACTGAACTATTTATGAATGTATTGTATTCTTTTTTGCTTTGTCTTGATATTTAACCTACTTCCTCTGATTTTGCAACATAGTTACTGCAAAACACATTTTACAGTAATCTTTGGTCGATAAAGTAAATATTTTGCTAAGGCTGTTTTTCTCGTACATCTGATTCTTGCCTTGGGAAAATAAAAAACAAAGCCAGTCCAGCAATACCAGCTTGCTGGGGAAAAAAAAACACTTTTGCTTGTGTATTTCTGAATTCATGAGTTTGATTGTTCCTTCTAACCATCAGTTTTCAGCTAATCCTTTTCTTTTTACTTTTTTCTTTAGCCCCAACTGCTAAAGAAAAAAACAAAAATTAGGAAAAAAGCATCATGTTACACAATTCAATGCTGCTATCCACGAAAATTATAAAGCAAAAAATTACTAGAAAAAATAGTATTTTTCAAATGAATGTTTTGTATGAGCAGGTCTTTCTGCAAGTTTAATAGAAACTAAATGCTCCACAGAAAGATAACACCATATAATTCACAGGGTAATCAAAAAGAGGTTTCAGAGCAACAATAATAATGTAACATTGATGTTTCACAAAAATTTTGTATTTCCTGCTCAGGGGCACAGTATTTCAATGTAAATAAATTCACAGGATTAGTAAATGTAAAAAACTATTGATGACATAACAGTGAGAATAGAGTTCTCTTCTGGGATATAGCTGATAACAAATAGTGGGGAGCAGCCAGAATTAAAAATCATTTAGAATCAAAATACAAATTGTTATTTGCAAATTTCTTTATTTAAATAAAGGAAGAAAAATGTCTCTAGCATCCTGCAAAGAGCAGGAAAGCTGTTATAGTCTGACTTTTCCCCCTTGTTACACTGATGCATTTGCACACCTACTCAGCATTGAGACTTGTAATTCTTGCTGTTAACAGCACAGTTAAAAGAATGGTACAGTAACAGTGTTTCTCTGCTGGAGAAAATAAAGCTTTTTCCTTTGCTATTTAAGGTTTTAAGAATATTAATAACTCCTATTTACATTAGCAACTGTGGTACAACACATGCACCATTGCATTTTCCTGAAAAAACCCTTTTATTTTATAGGAGAGACACTGGCGGTGCCACGGAAATTGTACACACAGATCCGGAGGTCTGTAGGCTAATTATTTGTGCACTGAAAAGACAAAACCACTAGACATGACTCATCAGTCCTTTATTACAGCACATGCAGACAGACAGCCACAACATGGTTGCATAAGCCTTTGCTTTAAACAAAACTGCGCAAAATTCAAAATAAAACCAGGAATGACAGCAAAACAGGTAAGAGAGTAAGACTCTGAAAAATAGCAGAACTGGAACCAGAGCTCTAGAAGAACAGCATTTTTATGAGGTTTTAGCTTTAAAGAGAACCATGTAAGAAATGCTGAAAAAATCTCTCTTATTCCACATCCTGGTGGATCCAAGTCCCCTTAAATTTAGGGAATAAAGAAGCAGTAGGAGAGAAGCTCATGCCGACACTAGCTGTCCAAAAATAGCCACTAACCTGGTGCATAAAAAAAGTAGAAAGATGATTGTAGTAGTTGAGGGCTCAGAACAACCTTTTATTCCAGCTTTGGACTGCTAGAAACATCCTCCTTAGTCCTGCATTACAATGAACCCTTAAGGAGGGCCTCATACTGAGTGACTTTTTGTAAATTTATGTTAGGTTGGAACTCAGGACAAGTCACATAATGTCTTTCAAATCTCCTCCACTCACTGCAAATGCCTTTTTGAGAAGGACAATTAACTCATTTTCTTAAATGTTGAATCCTCACAACCTTAAAAAAAAAAAAATCACTTGAAGCTCAGGTATCCCAAGGAAGTGGAGTTCTTTCCCTTCATGACTGACAATCCAGAGTAGCTTAACCCAGATGGACAATACACGGCTGACTAACCTACTGGTCTGGGGGTTCTTTTTTTTTTTTTTTTGGTTTTGTAGATGAATCATTTATAGCAGCTTGCTCACTTTTCATCTTGTTCACATAAAATATAATTGCTCCAGATGCAGAAAAATCACCTGTATGTGTACCTCTTTGCACATTTTACATTTTATCACAAACATACAGGATAGCCTGTGCTTTTTATGTGTATCATTGGGTACTTTAAGGGCAATCTAAGCTGACAGATGCAGCAGAACCACGGACCTTTACCTCCAGTTTCCTTTCACAATTGTACAAAATGCTCTTTGATGCAAAGAAGCAAAATTATTGTTGACAGAATTTATTTCTTGCTGTGGTTAGCAGTATGATAAGAATTATCATAGAATCATTTGAAATATAAAAGATTGGGTTGAAAAGGAGCTTAAATATCATCTAGTTCCAACCTTCCTGCCATGGGCAGGGATGCCACCCACTAGATCAGGTTCCCCAGGGCCCCATCCAATCTGGCCTCAAACACTTCCAAGAATGGGCCATCCACAGCTTCTCTGGGCAACCTGTTCTAGTGCCTCACTACCCACTGAGTAAATAATTTCTTCCTAACATCCAACCAAAATCTCTCATTTTTAAAAAATTTTAAATAATCCCTATGAATAGGCAAAGTTGTATGCCTTCAGTTTTCCTGCATTTGAAGACTAATGTCTTGTTCTTTCTCCATTTTTGTTGCAATGAGCCGTAAAAATTAAGCTTTCTTCACATCTGTGAATATAAGACATCTTCGAATGTTCTAAGAGACATAACAAAGTGTTGTTCCCTGCTTTATGCAAACTGAAAACTGAAAAACTGAAAACCACCACAGACTCTTCCCTCCATCTCAGTCCAGGAGTGTCAGCAAGACATTTTCTTGCATCAAGGCAATTAGCTCATATAATATCTTAAAAAAAGTAATCTTGTAATTCAAAGATGAGTGCAGTTCTGATGGGAGTATCAGCATATGGCTTGAATTCTGTCATGGCATCAGATCACGTGATGGAGCAAAGTAGAAGGCCTAGATTTTTGGATATAATAACACCTGTCTGAGTCTTCTCAGTAAAACAACACTCCTACTTTATCTGTGCTAACTTGATTATACTAGAACAGGCATGTCAAGTTCTACTATAACACCATTATTTTGTTTGCATTTGTATTTCACATATGTATACAGTAAAGTTATATTTACCCTATTCTTTAGCTGATGTTATGAAAACTTTCATTTGACCTCTGTAAATTTATAAGGTACATTTCCATATCCACTTACTCTTCGCATACTGACGCACATATCTGTAAATCTATCATAAGCCCATCAAAAATATTTAAACTTTTACTATTATTCTTAGTATTAATGACATGAATATCACTTCATCACTGCTGTAATCTAAATAGATTTATCAGATGACTAGTCATGCTGTCTGGCATACTAAAGCAATTTGTACTGTTTGCACTTTGCCAAAAAAGCCAGATGCGTTAGATTCAATCTGTTGTTAAATATTTTGTGTAAGATAGGCAACTCTGCCCCTCAGCGTTCATAGGAAGTTTGTATTCTTTAATTTTTGGTAGAGTTAAAACCTGACCACAAGTAAGAAATAGGAACATAGCTTGATCTTTCCCTCTCTACACCCTCTTTTTTTCCGGGTGAACTCCCCAGATGTTCTGGCTTGTATGCAAGTGCACAATTGTGGTAGAGTCCTACAGAAACATATACTTAATAACCAAAAGCAACTAAAAATGAGACAGAAAGAAAAGTAGAAAGGTTTTATTTAAACTGTTGAGACTGAATTATTTTGTGACATCAAAAAAACAATACAACTACCCAACCAAGCTGATCATGTTGCAGCTTGCAGAACAAGACTTTAGATTGACTCCTAAATTCTGAGAAAAAGATATTATTTCTGGAGTTTTCTGGACTGCTCTGCACAACTATAGTGAAAACCTAATCCATCATTATGTCACTACAAAGTTATGCCTGTTTAACTTCAGTAGTTTCAATGAGTTACTCTGATAAATCAGGACCCTGAAGAGTGTAAGATACTGTAAATGTCCATCTGTTGGACTGAATCTGCAGAACAAGAGTAGCTGTTGACTACAAAAAATTGTCTTCAAATGTTTTGGCACTGTACTGGATTAAGACATGTAGCAAAGCAAATCAAGACCTTACAAGGATGACTTTCCTCACTACAGCATTATTGTGGAATTGAAAAAATGAAGAAATGAAGAGGCTTGAGGATCCTGCTCTAAGGCAATCACTAGCACTGAAACAGCTTGAGAGAAAGCATAGTTAAAAAGAATTAAGTTATTTACTGTACCAGATGATCTTTAAAGGTTTTTCAAGCTGGACGGTTCTGTGATTCTGTAAGCAGAATAAAATCACAATGAACCAGAATTTTGTTTCTTGGAAGTATTTAACAAGCTACAGAATAAATTAAAAGAAATTAGAAATGTCACAAACACGTAAAAAGGTATATTATTATAGACAGTAATATGAGTAACATACATGTGCTAATGTTATGTTAGGGTATGAAACAGAGCATAGGAATCTTCAAAGCAAATTCAAGGTTTTATGAGAAATAGTTGTTTACAGAGTAATCACTTGAATTGCCACGAGTGGAAACAGGCTCATTTTCCTTTGAAAAATTCTGGTGGCAAGAAAGCGAAACATAATCATTGAAAAGACCAAAAGTCTTTTAGAACACTGAATCCCACTAAAACTTTAAAGTCCGACATGTGACATATATAAAGCAAAAGTGATTGTTTCCTTGTGTCCTCATGTGATACCAATACTTTAATGAAGCACATAACAATTTTTAACAGGATTCATGAAGAAATAGTTATTAAACTTCTATATTAATTTGGGATTTTAATAACACATAAAAGTAATCCAAATCTTGTATTAATTAAATATGGTCACAAACTATAAACCAACATTACATCTTATTAGGTATTACTAGGGTTTCTGCAATGGCCATTCTGTCTTCCTTATTATGAAGCAAAACAAGCCTACCTTATTAAAATTTCCATTTAATTAGGAGTGCTACTTGTATCTTTAAGTAAAATCTCCAAAAAAGTTGAAATTACCTTAAAAAAATTGCACTAACAATTGGGAGTTTTTAATCTCTTTCTCAGCATTTTCATTTCAGTTCCCTTTGATATCTCTCACCAATGTAGTGAAGGAGGAGTGCAGAAAAAAAATCACTTCTGCCAGAGGATCCTATTAAAAGTCTGGGGCAAAGAACCATGGATATATTGAATATTACAATATGTAGACCTCATATCAGATCTTTAACAGAAACACCATGGGGAACCAGCAGCACATACATGGTTCCTCTAGGACATCAAAGACACAGCGAAAACCTAATCTAGTCTTTTTGGCTAACAACAGAGTTACAAATTCAACAGAAACACAAGTCCTGTAAGCAATAACTTTACAGCAAAAGTTAATGAATCAGAAGTATTTCAGTCAGGACCTATTGTAATAATCTCCGTTTTTTCTTCAAGTTTATTGAGCTTTGTCCTAATCTGTACCCTATATTTTGTGAGAAGGAAGTGTGAGAAAAAACAAATCAACACAGAATTTTTGATAGTTAAAGCAGTACATTCCCAACGGTGCAAACACAAACACAGCCTTTGTGAAACCAAAGGTCAGGCTGACAGTTGATAGGAAAAGAATTGCATGGCTGGAGATTCATGACAAGAATGTCTTCAGGGCTGGAAAACAGAAGGTTACATTTCTTCCTTTATCCCTCTATTTACTGTTCAGTCTTCAGACAAAAGCATCCTCAGGCTTTGTCTTGCTTTCCAGGGATTTATTGTGATCTTTCATGGACCCCAGGAGGATCCTTAGCCTATCATTCTGGAAGATCAGAAAATTCCAAGGTTGGTCATGTTCCTTAACTCGTCCTTCCAGAGTATAAATTCTGTGTGTACAAAGGAACACCTTTGCTTTCTAGTTTTTAGGACTCTGTGACAATAAAAGATGACCAAATAACTTCTAATTATTCTTATACGAAGTTTTTAGGTGGAATTTCATAAGGTGATTGTTAGGGGTTTTTTTTATTGATATTGCTAGATTAAAGGGCACACTGTCTCTGGCTTAGTAAAGTAATATCTTCTGCCCTTTCTTGTCATATTACACTTAGTACTAAAAATCAAGAGATAATTTAAGTAAAAACCAAGCAAAGAACATCCCTGACTTCAAGCAGGAAAAAAATGCAGTTTAAGAGACTTTTCAGGGCAATGTTTTACTTAAATATCCAGCAATGTCCAGCAATGTTCATGGGTAAGAAAATCAATACTTTAAATTAGGATTAGCCCCCAAGAATATTTTTATCTGTTTCTTGAATCTACATAAGTCAAACTTAACGAAATATCATCAAGAAAATCAGTTTTTTTCTGGTGCTTAGAAGCTTCTACGACCATTCTGGAAGAATCACAGTTTTCACAGAATTATTTCTTTCCTTTCATCTGTATGGAATATTTTGGTTGCAACAGTTTTTCTATGTACTTAGAATTTAAAAAAAGAAAATCAGGCTTGCATGCTCCCCTGTTGTTCTGTCATGCAGCCCTCAGCTGCATAGTGGAGTTAACTACAAGAGCCACTTTGAATGACAGAGAATGAATAAACTTGCAGCAGTAAATGTCAGTGATAGACTTACTAACAACTTCCTCTCTCCACAGTAACTAGGAAAACTCCCCAACTTCTGAGCTGCATTATTTGAAACTCTTAAATAGTTCTACAAAGCCTTCATTACTCTACACAGTACCCAAAGCCATGTAGTTCTCCATCTCTGTCTGGCGAACTTCATTTTTTCTTGGAGGCTCATGCAATTAGGAAATACATAACTTCCATACAGAGTGACCTGAGAAGCCCCTACAGAGAAATAAAACTTTGAAGAAGTAAAAGAAATACTTTTGGAAATTTTTGCTTTCTTTCCTAATATGACTTTTTTTTCTTCACACAGGACATCTGCATTGACATTTAAATGAGGAACAAAAAGGAAGAGACAATTAGTTATTATTTGATTGACCCTCCCTCTCAGAATTGTTGCATATAAAATAAAATACTTTGGCAGCTTACATGAGCAATTTTCCTTATGACGAAGCTGTCTTGTTAAGATCCACAACTTTACCATGTTTGGTGGAAATGCAAACCATGTTACAAAAGAATCACAATAGCAAAACAATAACAACACAAACAAAGCTAAACACACAAACAATAAAAAGAACAACAAAAACCCACCAAAAAAACAAGAAACAACCAGAAAAAGTATATAAGTTTTATTAAAATTGAAGTTTTAGCAGCACTTTCCTACTCTCATCATCAATCAATCTCTCCTTTAACATTTCTTTGTGACTGGAACACCAAAAATTAGAAGGAAAGAACAAGGCAACAGTTGCACCTACTGTGGCTATCAAAGTTTTTTAATTGTTTATGTTTCCTGTTTTTTATATCAAAATAAAAGTATTGTTGTTGTTGCTACTAATATTCTGCAATTTCCCTCTTTTTTGTGGAGGCTTAGACCCCATATAACAGAGTTTATCTCCTTCTCATTTTTTCTGGTTTGGCCAGTTGATCTTCAGATTTCTGAAAAGTGACTGGAAATCTACTGGAATTGTGAGGTGATGCAATTCATAGCTTTGTGCTCAAAAAACACAGGAAAAAGCAGGAAGGCCTTTTTAGGTAACATGGAGAAAACATAGCCTGTAGGCACGAAGGATGTGAGAGAGGAGAAGAAAAATCATATCTTCACCTTCCTTAAGACGAAAACTTGATTTCTTTAAAGACCATCCATAAATAAAGCCTTGTTTTTCCAAATGAAAGTTGGTTGCAGGAGTACTTGCAGACTTAAATACTCATTGTTTTCAAACTGTGAGCCTATTTAAAAAAGACTATTTAAATGAGGAGAAGTTATCTGGTTGTTATCTATTGAAGGGATAAACAACATCTCTGATTACTCCTTAGAATCTAATGAACCTTGGCTATGTACTTCATGCTAGATGGAACACTGTAGGCTCTTGGATTTTGCTGAGGGTTATTTAATGCCTTTATCAGAAATAAAAGAATAACAGAATCAGAATAACGCTTAGTCTTTTATCTTAATTATATTCTTGACAAGACAAAGTATAAAATAGTCAGCAATTGAAAAATATGTTTCTTTTTATTTTTCAAGATGCTACAATTTTCCTTACCTCTGTAACCAAACAGTTGTATTAATATCATGCATTCAAGGTGTTAAATGTCTATTTGTTTCTGTCATGACACTACAACAGTATGAGGCACTAGGTAAAGCTGCCAGTCTCCAGAGGTGTTGCATCTATGGTAAATAGCTGTAATATGTGACCACTAGAGAAAAACTAGTTTCACATGCCATTTTCACAGTTTGTAATCATGTCATGGGTAGGAAGCTATCCTCAGCAAGGTCTGTCATAAGCAAACCTTGATGCCTATACGTGAAAAATAAAAAGAGTAATAGAAAATTTTCATATCAAGACTTTTTACTTGCTGTATATCATTTTAGAGACTGACAGAACTTCATTGTTTTTCATTAGATTTTCATAAATATATGTGCAATTTAGTTTTATCAGTGAGGAAAATTCAACTCCTATTAAGTTTTATAACTGAAAATCCAGATTGCTTAAAAGTGTTAAATTTTACCATAATTTTAAGATGGCTTGCAAAAACTGTCTTTCATTGGATTTGAAGCAGAATATTTTAGTTTCTTCTTTCCCCTCTTTGTTTTGCACTTCAACTTTTTAACTTCTTCCACAGCAACTGAAGAAATGCAACTTTAACATTTCCACTAAAATTTCCTTAAAAATTTTCCCTGTGTATCAGACACTACTGATGTATTTGACACGAGTTTATTCACAGTATAGTGTAGACTGAATTTTAATGCTATGAAAAAATAATGCACTGCTATAATCAGAAACTGTGGGACCACAAGTGGCAATGATAATTATGGTGGGTGTCTGTAAGTCACTACTAATTTCTTCTCTGCTTACCTACATAATTTAACCTTGATGTGACAAGGCCACCATTCTCCAAATATTGGCAGCACAGGAGGAAGTGACAATTTTTATTACGTTTTATGATTAAGACATTGGTCAAATGGGAGTTCAGCTGTAATCTTCCCAGTCATTTTGCTTAGGTGACCCATTAACAACAACAGAAGTTGGCTGCAATGCTGTTGTGCAACCTGTGAGCAGAATATATTCTACACAGTGATTGCAACTAACGTTATGTAGTTTAGTGAAGGTTGTGCTAACAGCTCGACAAGAACCTTATTATTATCATTCAGCCGCAGGCTGTAAATATATGCCATTCTACCACGTTGATTTTGCTCAGTAGATCTGACATTGGAAACCTAAGGGCTATTTCAAGCATTTAAGACTGAGACTGGACACAGGCCGAAGCTGACCAGACCTTTGAACACAATCTCATCCAAATTCCAGTAATCTATAGCAATGAAAGGCTTTTAGACATATCCCTGATTTATTCTGTAGGAGGCTGCTTCTTCTCACATCTCAAGCTTTCTAAAAACCAAGAGAGCACAAGGCAGAAGGTGAGTCTGTGAGTCTGCATTTGGGTAAGTCTTCACCAAATAGATCTTGATTTTCCTAATATAGGAGTCCTTGTGCAGTCCTCCCTGTTTGATCTTTCCCATTTCTTCTCCCCTTAGAACAGAGAGCCCCGGTCTATGATACATGGGGGGAAAAAAACAAAAAGTGTTAGCTGGTAATGGAGCATAAAACTGAGGATACAATCTCCAGAATCTAAAGTTACCCTTCATTATACTACCTGGCACAACACCAAATCTTTAGTGACCAAAACTGAAAGCCTTAACTTAGTCTTCATGAAAATCATTGGAATATAACAGACAATATAGAAATAAGTCTTAAGGGTAATATAAAAAAATTCATATACTCCATTTATTTCCTTTGGTACTTTAAGCAGCTTTGTGTTCTGCCAAACCAAAAGATATAAATCTTGCTTTGTATTCCCCTGAAAATGCAAGTCATCTAAAGTCAATTCTCCTCAATGAAATTTTTTATTGTAGTGGGTCCAAGATTATTTTTTTCCATTTTGTTCTTATGGAATATTTCAAGAGGCTTACCTTCACTGTTCTGTTCATACATCTAAAACAGTCTTTCTGTGCAATTACTATTAGGGCTTCTGATCGGTCAAACCTCTTTCATTTCTTTCTAAATCAGAAACATGCCGGTTCATTTCAGGGAAAAAAAAAAAAAAGACAACAGAACCTAAAAACACATGCGCAAAAAAGACAACATACTCTAAAACCAAAAAAAATCTACCCCTGAAGAAACTCCTGCTTCTTTTCCAAATGTGTTGATAACCTTAAATACCATGGGGGTTTCTGGCTGTTTTGAGAAACTGAAGTAATGTCAATCCTTCCAACTACATTTAGTTAGTTAATTTGTTGAAAAATAGGTAAACAACAGAGTGTATATATATATATCCATATATATATATATACTCGCTAATATACTAATATATTAATATAGTGTGTATATATATATATACACACTATATTAGTATGTTAATATATTAGTATGTTTACGCTACCTTTAATTATTATGAAAGGGTAGTTAAGCACAGCACCAACAAGCTGGCTGTGGAAAGAAAGCTAAAACAGATGGTTCAAAAATTTCTAGATATTGTTTCCAACAGCAGTAATAAATTTTAATAACCTCTCTGAAATCCTAGTGCAGCCTAAGCATTGTAGCATTTACTACATAATTGTTATGAAGAGCTGTATTACACAGTGTGGACAAGCTTGAGATGCCTCAAAGTGTATGTCATATTTGATAGACTCCAACTCTGCCCTTTTTATGAGGAAACTACAAAAATCTCTATGGTAGCAGGCTTCTGCTACCATAGTATGCATCATAGTATGGTAATTTCATATTTGTACCTTCTCAAGAGTATCCCTGAAATGTCGCTATGTTTCTAAACCTTCCCTTGGTTTTATATGTTACACTGATATCTGGTGTGCTTAAGTATATAAGTATATTCTACATGAATTTTGTTGAGAAAATACACATTATGTATTACAGATGTGTAATCCCTGTTGTTATGCGATTACAGCAAATATGGAAGAAACTGGGGGCAGCAGAGCTTTAAAATGGTTGTTATGCTGAAAGACATTGACCTATTGAACATCATAAATACTCATTCAGGAAGAGGTAGGAAACATGAATGCTGCATAATTTTGCCTTTATTTTAACTCGTGTTTACAGCCTTATGGAGTTTGCAAACTACACACCGTGAAGCATTAGCGCATAATAACTAATGATTGCTTAACACAAAGAAGTTACTGGGTCACAACTGGTTGTTTAACAAGATTTCTATAGAGTGAAGTAGGAAGAGCTGTGATATGAAGTGATCACTGAGAGGCATTGAGAGTTTGGTATCAATTCTGCTGGTACTTAAGGAAAGGAGCTAAAGGTGAACAATTGCATGAGAAATCACTTTCTTTTATTCTGCATCTAGTGCAGAATTTCAGGGTTTAAGGGCTTTCCAAACATGATTGACTGCTAACTGAATTCAGAAGTTTTATTACAGTTCTGGTGTGTATACACTTGACAGTTGTCATCCAAGCTCTCAATTCACAGTCTTCACTTTAATTCTCAATAATGGCAGGGAAAATAAGCAGTCTGATGTTTTCACCCTCTCAAATTCTTCTGAACTACTTTTAAAAAAGTGTACTAATAAACTACAGCTGGCTCTACTCAAAGATATCCTCTCTGCTCTCCTCCCCTTTGATCACTGAAGTATTTTCAGACACTGTAAATTATTTATGGCTTATCTGTTACTTCCTTGGGCTTTCAGGGTTTTGTGCTCCAGTGGTTTTCCTGCTACCTCAATCTTACTTCAGTAGCTCTTGTCATATCCTTCCAGCAAGACCCCAAAATTTTATTTACGTTTACTTCTCCCTGCCCCACTTCTCCAGAGGTTTCTGTGCTGCCATGCCTTCCATGACTAAGGTCAGTTTCCAGTGTAACCCTCACCCTTAATATATCCAGTTTCTTCCCCTACTAAATTTTCAGTTGGATTCTAGCTTCTCTTAGATATTTTAACTGTAGGTTTTAATAAAAAAAATATTTGTATTTGCTATACATTTAGCTGTCTGCTTTTCCAGCTGTGAAAAGTAATTTTTCAAATTATACTTTTAGGCAAGTTAGTGTTAGTTGATGTTGTTCTTCCTCAATGTGCTCAGCACCCATAATTTTGTACTTGTTTCTACTGACAATAGTTTTGTATCTTATCTAGACTTCTCAGCACAGATTACTTCATTCAGGTTGTTCGTTGAACACTCATGCCACTTGTTATGAACCACTGTGTATATCTACTTCATGAACTTTTGGTTATCTTCAATGTATCCGAGAAACATTGTGCTGCACGTGGCTGCATTTGTTCCTTTAGTGACCTCCTGGATTAATCACATATTTTGAAGAACATATGTGCATATAAGAGTCATATATATACATCATACCTTTGTAAGCAGAACAAGTTTTCTCTCTTTCATATTCATCCTCAAAATGGTTTCTCGTTTTTGTTTACCATATATTTCTGACCTCTGATTAGGTACTACTTTACCTTCTAAGAAACAAGAAAGATATATATCAGCTGCAATTGAAAAAAAAATTATCTGAATACATAAGTAAGATTGGGTTTAACATGAAACCTTTTCAGTGCAATAAATTTCACTTTTCCTGACATCTGCCCTACTTATCTTTGTAGTTAGGTTGCATGTCATACCTAATTTAAAACTGAAAAAAAAGAAAAAGGGAAAAAAAAGAAAAATTAAAAACAAAACAAAACAAAAAAACCCATGAGCATAATTTAAAAATACAAATATCTCCTCACATCATACTATATATCTGAGGAAGACATTTTTCCTGTCACTGTGGTTCTAGCCTCCCACTGTTGAATTAAGCTGGATTATTGCCACTGATTCATCTGGAATAAGTACTGAGTCATTTTAAGGCAGTGGGTGAGATAGAAGAGCTGTGCAGTCTGTCAGATGAATTCTCTATAAAGAAGACAAACAGCTGTACACACTTTAGTTATAGCTATTATTAGAAGCCAATGTTGAGGTGATAATGTAATTAGTAGTGTTGTGAAATATGAAACTTAACATGCTGCATATTGATGTTTCTTCCCAGGAAATCCTTGATGCTTACTGTTTCTGTCAGACAAGGTAACGTGCCTGAATATTTCATCTGACAGAAACAGCAACTCTGCATAAGCAGCTCTGGAAAACAACCAAACCGTCAAAAGGGGCAGCTAAATATTTTTAATGGTGGTCATAAAGTAAATCCATTCTGTCAAGGAGCTGTAAGACTCTGTGTGAAGGCAGTCTATACTCACTTGAGACAAAATTATGGATATAGACAGACAGATAAAATACTGAAAGGGTTCATACTTGTTTCCAAAGATTGCTAAGCTTCAAATTTCTCTATGGGAAACAAAGAAGTTATTTAGTGATGCTGCTGCTAAATAAATGTACAAAATGCAAATTACATTGTTTTCTATGACCTATAATAATTAGATTATTAATATCTTTCTCAGTGCCATGTTTATGCACTATGTTACGTTAACCTCTTTAGCATGGGAAAAACCAAATGCGGTCTTAACCTTAACTTTCCACTAGGTAGACTATGTGCTGTCACAGTCAGTCAATACAACTACAAAAGTCCAGCAGTATTCAGCGTACCGGAAGACTTTGGTGTGCTGCAGAATCATATTTGCCTAGAAGAAGTAAAAGCCTTGCCTCAGTGCAGCAAACATCACTTTTCAATTTGGTGTTTATGCATACAGCAACTGGACAACTATTTTTCAGCCAATTTCTCACTGACTGTGGAGGTCAAGACTAAAGAATATGCTGATGGCCACAAATTGCATAACAGTAAAATAATGGGGAGATGACATATATTCTCTTACACTGCACATAAAATTGTGAAGATGAATCCATTGAGCACCTATGAGCAACCTGTCTGCAATGAAATTTTAGCTTTTGCAGGAAACTCAACATTTGCATTTAGTTGAATTCTTTCTTCAAGAGCTGAATACCACTCACTAATATCACAAGAAACCATGATTACAGAAAAGAAAATACTGTTTTTATCTTACACCAGAGAGGCAGAGGGAGGAAATGGGATTCCCAAGGAGCTGAAACAGCAGACATAGTTTCAGTGTCTTGAAATTATTCAAGCAAGGTTCTGACACCTATATAGAAGCAAAAGCACTCTTTGAGAAAGAGAACTTCAATATATAACAACATTCAGAAAGTTACGTGAAACTAAAAATGCTAATACATTTGTTAAGATGAAAGAGTTATGAAATTTTATCTAGACAGATTAAAGATTATAACACCTCAACAAGAAATATAACACTATTATAATGTACGAGTTTAATAGAGACTACATATGCAAGAATAATTTAATTAATTTCTTACTTATATTCAATTAATGACTCAGATAGACAACTAGAGAACTTTGACAGAACCCATTATAAGATATCAGACAGTGACCAGAACCACAGAAGAGATTTCAGCACCAGACAAAGTAAGGAAAACCTATGTATCTCTGTCAGGCTGGAAAAGTAAAAAAGAAATTAGTCCATGTCTAGAAAGCAGGCAATTTGTGGTTTTGCTCTGGAGACTGACCATCATGAAATTGGAAGTTAATAGTGTAAGTGGAAGAAAGAGGAATTGACTCCCTAGAGCAAATTGAAGGAGTTTGAGAGACCTCTGGTAGGCATTCTCTTCTTTTCCTGCGGCTACCATGCAGAACTTCATCAGGAAAGGAATGTCCACACTTAGCTAAATCCTTCTCTACCGATACAATTTAGTCAGATATTTGGAATCCAGCTATGCTGAAGTGTTATGCAGAAATCAGAGCTGCACAAATGCAAATAGGCAGTTGAACACTTTATGTGGAAAAAATTGCTACAGACTAGATAAGCGAAAAGATAGTTGCCACTTTCTATATTCATTAACTTTCATGTATTTTATAAATAAATATGTGTGACACGCCTAGACAAATCTTATGGGGCAAAACCAAAACTTTTCTGTTACTGAATGCCTTATGTCATTTGATAGCTTTCGTAACTGGGCTGGAAAGGTGTCACATTGTGTGGGCCTGACAGTGGAGTTCTGTTGCAATTAACCTCATATTTCAATGTCAGTACAGCACAAAGTACTGATACTCAAAGTTTAACACCCAGAGTAAAGGATGTCTATAGCTATAAAAAAAATTATATGCTTGGTCAGAGATTTAGCATATGTTAACTTCCTACACATTCAGAAGGATGTTAAACATCCATATCACCAGCTAACCTTTCATATGGAAACAAAGTGACTGCATAACCCAGAGTTTGATTGTTTCTGCGTATTTCTTTTCTTGTGTCTTTTTTTTAACAGTGGGTTTTCTCATGCCTCTTATACTGATATTTAAAGGTCATCAGCTTGTTTCACATTATCAAGAAATGCTTATCTAATGAAATTTCTATAGTTTTAACACCAATATGAACCTAATCTACTATGCATGATTTTATTAAAGGACTATTCCACTTTTGGCAATTTCTGTATTGTCCCAAGGAACCACAGTGAGAGTCACATAAAGCATCTAAACAGAGGTATCTGCCAGTGCCCATGCTTCCCAGCCGTGACTGCAATTAACAGCAGCACTACACGAGGATGGGACACATTAATTCCTGTGCCCAAGAGAATGCTCTTCACAGCACATCAACACACTGTCTTGTGAACCGTATGACTCATTGCTCTGTGACAACTGGTATTCTCAAACCCTGACAGATGCTTGCTAACATAACTTGAGAACTGAAACCGCACTTTCTTATTGGAAATAGTGAAAATTATGCAGATTTCTCATTCCTTCCCAGCAGACAAAATCAAAAGACCTGTCTGTGTATCTTCTTTACCAATGGTTCTACTAAAGAAAGTCTAAATTTGCTTTAATAGAGAGGAACTTAATAATCTAGGTATGTTGTAAGGATGACATAACTGAGTCTGATATATGATTGAAGTAGTATAAGCCTATGTCAATCTAGGCTATTGCAGAGCAATTTTTAATCAGGTTAAGAATATCTTAAAAGTTTGTCTCACAGCTTTAGTACTCTTCCAAAGTCCCTGCTAATGCATGTTTTTTTATTGTTGACAGGCACACTGTGTGAGTACAAGATAGAAAGTAATACAGAGTTTCCACAGGACCCTCTGACATCAGGAAGTCATGTATTTGAAATCATCCCCTCTGACAATTAAATGGCCAGGACAGAAACAGTAGTCCCCAAACCATTAATATATATTAATGGGAAAATTATTTGAAAGGGAAAGAAGAACTTAAGATGGGTAATGACTGATCAGTCAAGGCTGATTTTTTTATACTTAGTGCTTGATATATTCCTCTTCTATCCAGCTGATTTTAGTATCTTGAATATCCAGTTGACACAATTCTGCTGTTTAATTGTCCCATTTTAGGAAAAGCAACCTCTGGCTTGTTTTGAACGCCTTGCCTGCTATTGTAATTTGGCACTCTCTATTTATTGGATCAGAAGAGATACTGCATAACCTTACTAAGCAATTGCTTTACTTTTTGCAGATACTTTAAAATCACTGTATCATAAGAAGCATTATTTCCAAAGTTCTGTGTACAGTGAAATACTTTGTCTTAAGGATATGGAAGATGTTTTTTCTTTTTTTTCATCAGAGGATACAGTTGGATTGGTCAAAGAAGCATTCAGCTTCGAAATTTCACTTTTACACTGGACATTACACCACATAGCACAATACTTGTTGTAGTCTCTCATGACAGAAATACCTGCATTTGCTCTTATAATTTACAGCCAGAGATTTCAATATTGTCCATTTTTAAACAAGAAATAACACGTATTTCATTTATAAGAAATAAACTTTTGGATTTTTTTAATAGGAAATGGTGGTCAAATCTAGCAGACAGGGTTTAACAGCAAATAAAATCTAGGGCACATTGACAAAAGTTTCAATTTAAGTACCAATTTTTCCTTCCTTTTGAAACCAAACCAAACCTTAGTTCAAATATTTTGGTATAAATGTTAAAGAGCAGCTGCAAGTCTAAGGGCAACAGATTTGGTGATTCCAAGGTATGTGTTAGGGCAATATCTTATCTATTAGACAGCTCAACACTTCGAGGTGACAAAGGATGGAAGCGGAAACCTAACTCAACAGTGGGAACAAAGCGGGATCCTCACCACGTGATTTACTGATTATTATTGCCTATTACACTAAAATATGTTCAGAAGAACTTGAATATTGCAACCTTGTACTTCTGTTTTACCTGATTGGAGCATTATCGTGAGTTTCCTCAAAAACATGTAATGTCCTAAAACAGTTTGCATATCATTATCTCTGTATACCAGAAGTCTATTGTGGGTGACAAGGACCCTCTGTCCTGTCCACTAGGATACTCATTTTGAGACAGGAGGAAATATTTTTAGTAGTGGATAAAATGGGCAGCCTTGGGGGACGCTGCATTTGCTGAAAAAGAGAGAGAGTTTGATGACATTAGATAAGAGTTTGCAGAAGAGCAGCAGGAATTAAATAGGATTGCCCAGACTTTTCAGTCATCTGTTTTAAAGCAGTGTTCTAGAAATGTATTTCATTAACTGAAGGTTTCTAAATACAACAAAAAAAACTCCTGGGAACTGGTGATACAAAAGGACAACAAACATCTAATAAAATTCAGTTTTTGGCTGCTAGTCATATTTTGATTCCCCTCAGAAACAAGACAGAAGGCAGGACAACTGTATTGTTCAAAAAGCTAATATCCTCATGTTTGATATACTGCTTTCTTTCTGTATCTTTCAGCGTAATCCAAAATATTTTATTATTATCAATAAAAATTTTCTTTTCTTGTGACAGTACTGTTTACTTCTCCTCTTTGCCATTTTTCAGATCTCCTAGAGTGAAAAAATCCTGAACCTCTGAGGGAGCAGTATCTCGTGTATTACCTCTCTGGTATCTTTTTTGTTGTTTTAACTAAGTGTGATGCAGTGGGAGATAAGACGTAATTAGAGGGACCAGCAAACTCTTTTACAGCCTACAGATGATTTATCCATATCACTCCCTTTGACTCCTCTGACATTTGCATGAAACTCACAGTTTCACTCTTTCCAAATATTTCCAACTTTCAGATAAGAAGAACTTTTTAAGAATCCAGTTGTGTGAGCATGTGAAAAGTCTGAACACAAATTTCCATGTTCTAGTTTTTGACTGACTCAGTTGGCCATTTTAGTTCTGCATACGTAGGTCCTCACCAGTAAGGCCAGTCTATAAGTAATGAAAATTCCCTGTGCATATTAAAAATTAAGTCATATTAGCAAGTCCTTTTTAATTGAAATACCATCACGTGGGGTGATGACAACTGAATGGCAGATGGAACTCAATGAACCACAGAAAAGAAAAATTCAAAAATAGATGACTCTGAGTGAGGTGCTGTCAGATGGAAAAACAAATGTGGGATGCCTTCCTTACATTTGATTAGAGGAAAATTAAAGCTCGTAAAAAAGATTTTCAGAATATGTTGTGCTCTTAATTAATGTGTTGTTGAGATGGTCGACGTGCAGAAAAAGTGAGTATCCTAACCTGCTTGAAAGAGTAGCATTTAAGGTGCAGTGAACAAACCTACAGGACTCCTATGCAGATTGCAGATGTTCATGCGCATAGCAGAAAGCCAGGTGAGTTCAGCCCCTTAGAAGGGTACTGTGGGCTGGTGCCAGGTAACTGCTGGGAAAATGGCTAGGGGGACTAAAGGTATAAACTCCCCTACAAACAAACCTCAAAACAGGGGAGCTCCACGGTTAAATTTCTTGGGAAGCTGTTGAGACAAAACAGATTGGTTTGAGCAGTATCTTATCACTTTTTAGTATCAACCAAATCAATGCCTAGAAACAACGATTGGATTTGTGAATCCAAATAACTTCTTTCAATTTGAATTTATGTCTAAAGCAAGAACTCTTTCTATTTTTAGTTCTGAATACTTTTTTTGTAGTGTGAGTAAAGGAAAGTAGAGCCTAGCAAGGGTCATAAAAAAACCCCTGTGAAATCTTTGTTTCTTGAAAGCAGTAGTAGATTTAACACACTAAGCTACATTCCTAGTACTGCCCTTGGTAATATAGAATTAACACCTGTTGGTTTTGACAGAAATTGTACATACAAAACAAAAGCCCACTTTCAGTTAGCTGTGCCCTTCAGGGCTGTATTTAATTGACTTTAGGACAGAGAGCAGGGTTATCTCTCTCATCTCGTAGACCAGCTGTAGTGCTGCTTCCAGCAATGAAACATCGCAACCTTCAGGAAAGAAATCCTCCAGTAAAAGAGTGCTGTTAAATGCTCTTGGTAATATTGTGAACAGGATTGTTACTGAGTGCGCCATATGACATTGGAATTCTGGCACTGAAGAATAACTTAGCGTGAACTAAATTACTTTCACTCCTATCCAGGATATCAGAAAGATCTGTAGTACTTGCCCTTGAGCAAAAGGGCAAAAAAGAAAAAGGGCATTTGATCTTAATAATGACTTGTTAATTCTCATTAATGAGCAGGCTATCCTTTGTGAATTATAAAAGGAATAAAGAAATGAAAGAAAAATGTATTGATAAAAAGCAATTAGAATAAATCCCAAAGAAGACCAACTCATGAGAATATCGAAGTTGGATTAAGCTTGAGTTGCTAGAGCAATCATATACACATTTTAAATTACCTCACTTTTTTCCCCTGGTTCTAGATTTGTAGATGGCCATGGGATAGTTAATGAGGTCATGCTGTATTTTTTTTTAATTTTTATTTGAAATATCCATAGCTGTAGCAGTTTTTCAAATGCTTTGAGAAAATCTTTTTGCTTTTTTCTTTTAAAGAGCTGATACAGGAAGAATTAAAGAATTTCCAGTAAGCTATTTGGATTTTCTTCTGAAAGATTTAAACAGTGGGTAAGTAGAACAAGTAATTTTTAACCACATCCCAAGCTACCAGGGTTTGTGCCCACAGTTGCAGACAAACACATATTTATAAATGTTTACAGCAATATTTTACTGTTACAGTTCACATTTCTCAAAAATTTCTTTAAATAATTTTGGATCCTGCTAATTTTATATTTCCTAATAATCACCCATAAATATTAAATGACATAAAACACCACCTTAATATTAGAATGTTAAAAAAAAAAAAAAGTTATCTGATAACTAGTGGGAAATAGCCAGTTCTACAGGAATCAGGAATAGCTAGAACGGTAGAGTAAACAACTTTGCCAAACACATTTGTAAAAACCTGAAGTACTACTTTTTTTCTTTTTCTCTGTAGTTGAATGGGAGCATGGCTGTGGTTTAGCTCTGGCAGCCGGCCTCACACAGCCACTTGCTCATTGGAAGCACAAGAGTGAGAAAACTCATGGGTTGCAATAAAGAAAATTTAGTAGGTGAAGTTAAATCTGCACATGCAAGCAAAGCAAAACAAGGAATTCATTGCCCACTTTCCATGGGCAGGCAGTGTTCACCACTCCCAGGAAAACAGAGCCCCAGGAAAACATTTGTAACAGTGATGGGGTAAAAACACCAGAAGACAAACACCAGTACTCATCCTTCTGCTTTATCTTTCTTTCCCAAACTTCTGTTGCTGAGCATGATGTCCCATGGCAGAGCATGATGTCCCATGGCATTGGATATTCCTTTGCTCAGTTGTGATCAGCTGTCCTGGCTGTGCCTTCTCCCACACCTCCACTTGCTAAGCCCCAGCCTACTTGTTGGGAGGAACAGAGTGAAAAACAGAGAAGACCTCAATGTTATAAAATATAGTAAAACAAAATATAAAAATAGCAAATATAAAAAGTATAACAAATCTGAAAAAAAAATTTTATGGATGAAAAAATGTTGCTAAAAAATCCCCTATATGCCTAACCTCACACTTTTGAAATCCTAGCTTTCAGTTCCAGTCTCGTCTCTTGCTATTACTACTCTAATATCAGACCAATAATATTCTAGCCATTTTGAAAATAAACCCTTGTAAATGCCTAATTGAATAATGTTGAAAAAATACATTAATTTCTTTTAAAATTCTCCTTTAAAACCAAGGTATTGGTCTAAATTGGGAAGTAATCTGCATTACACTTCAGCGTTACACTTCAATATCTAAGCCAATTAAGTATTTTTTTGAGCAGCCAGAAATTTCAGCTATTCACTTAGGCACACCTCAGTCAAAGGGGATTCACAAAATCGCGTATGTAAGTTGTGATGTTGTACTCTTGGTAAGTATCCATGTCTGTCATATTAGCTTGCATTCTACATCAGTGGAGGCAGACATAGGACATACACAGAATACTTAGTTATTAAGAACTTATTTATCAAGAAAAGCTACATAATATCTTTAATATCATTCCAGTCCAGCAAATCAATTCTGAAAGGTTGTGCTGATGACTGCACCATCACAATCTATAATGTAGAACATAGGAGAATCACAAGTTTAGTTCCAGATCAAATCTGGGTGGATGCCTACTATACTTAATGGTTATGAAGGCCTAAATCTATTAAAATATTAAAAGCTGTATTTTTAAAGTGCTGCTCATCTATTTCAAGGAAGCTTTGGAACTATTGTGAATGACAAAGAAGGTAGAAAATAAAAAGCTTAGTGGTTTTAGGTTTTGTAAATAAACAAATCTTATTTCATTTGCTTTTAAAGGTAGTAAATTTAGGAGCTCTTCAGTGGCAGAATTCATTAGTACCTCTTAAGTATAAGTTATTTGAAAAATTTTAATAGATTTGTCTTATTTGCACTGTTTTCTTCTAACATATATATTTTAGATAAGGCAGATTTCAAGTCACATTCGTCTAGCTAGGCAAACAAAGCTTATATGTATGTTTTCTTTAGATTATCTTAATTAATTATGCCCATGGAGAAAAAAAAAAGCTTCTGAAAAATAGTTAATGAAAAGCTGCAGATTCTAAATCTTAGCAGAGTTCTCTAGTGGCTGTATTATAGAAAACAATATTAATCAGCTCAGGGTAGATTTATGTGCTATTTATTTGTAAGTCAGCAAACATCCATAACAACCTGGTAGATATTTTTAAAAGAGATTTCAAGATTTAATCACATTTAAAATTTAATAATGCTGCCATTTAGCTTATCAAAATCATAGATGAAAATCCTCTTACTGCTGCTTATATCCTAAACATTAAACAAACAAACAAACAAAAAAACCCTAACCAAACAGAAAAGCCCCAAAACCAAAACACCAAAACCAACTTTGAGGGGAAGAAAAAGTATTTCTAGATTTAGGATTCAGTATTACTAGAATTGTATGTAGATTGTTGCAAAAAGGTTAAGTTTAAACCCCTGTTCCAGCTATGGATGCAGAGGGATAGAATTATACTACTTTGTTAATCTACTCTTTGAAAGAGCATGCCTATTTTTTTACAAATAAGCAAGACTGAATAATTTAAAAGGAAGAGACAAAATTAGAGCAGGACTGCATGTGAATACAAAAAGTATTGCTGCCAATAGGAAGTGAGACCTAAACTGGCCTCTCATGTATACTCAAAAGTCTACCAATCTCTTCTTCACTCAACCACTTCTTGCACCCAGAGCACCTAACTGTAACCCCCTAGTCTTGCACAGCAAAAAAACCCTCTGAGCATTTCTTATCTGTATCTGATGTGATCAAAAGTCTATTGAGCTCCCAAATTTGTACTGATTCTTCCTTGGATCAGTAGCTTAATAATTTTACTGTCAGGTCATCTGCTCTTCAGAAGCTCACTCTGATACTTCTCAAGTTGCATTCCCCTAAAAACTGGTCCTGCAGTACTGGGTTTGATATTCAGTGCTATAATTCCTTACTCCTTGCCAAATCACTTTGTGACGAATAATATCCATTGACGGTCTGCCCAAAGTCTTTAAAGCAGCCCTAAGTCTAACTAAAACCATCCCATCTTCATGCTCAATTCCTTGCTGCAGGAGCAGTGCCTGCCTGCGTACAAGGACCTCCATATTACAGTGCTGCAATCCAAGGTCTCAATCATTTCTTACAACCTCAGGCAAACGTGGCCAATTTTTAACAGCCCTGAATAATACAATGCTTCTACATGGAAACTGGAAATATGGCCAGAACTGAGTCTTTCTGGAAGCCAACAGTGCATCAGTTTCTTGCTCTACAGAGAAACACCATTAATAGTCACAGGAGTCCAACATCAACACAATTTGTTAAATTTTCATTAATTGAATGCAGCGGTGAATAGTCACATCAGTGTGTTTGATCCCATAAACACGGAGCTTTGAAAGGATTCTCAAGGCTGGAAAAACCATTGCTTATTGAATAAAATATAATTTTGATCAAAAATTACAGTCAAAAAAGAGTTCCTCTATGTTTCATTTGATGTAAAATCTGAAGTCAATTTGTATTGTAGGTTGTCTATGAGTTAGGTCAGACACCTTGAGCAACTTGATTAACAATGGATGTTGTTTTTGACATACATTCTGTTACACTCTGCTAAATATAGAATGTAACGTATAATTCTGATTGCAGTATTTCAAAAAACTGTTAAAACAACCATGTTTCTTATTCATTTCTTACACTTTCCTTGTGCCGTATCATATTGAACCTTGGTTATTATTCCCCAAATAAGTTACTGTCTGAGCATTTAGAGCATTTGTTAATCTTCTGGACATTGCTAATCTACTTCATTGGCACAGAGCGCTCCTAAGCACCGAGAAGCGTCAAGGAAGTTCTAACCGAGGTCTCAAGCTGAAGACATCTGTTTTCCACAAATATTTCCACTCCTCATGATGTTCTTCTGCATACCATCATTCAAACAAAGAATTTGATGAGTTCTTAGGATGGAACAATAGCAACCATCAAATACCAATAATTGAAAGCACAGGCATAATTCAAGTTTCTTCTGACAGTTTATGGCAGAAAGTCTTGAGATAAAGTAAATATTTGCACACTTAATTTCCAGAAATTTATAACACAAAGACCAAGGTTTGTATGGATGCAGAATGAACGAAACACATGTGTTCAAGCATCAGAAGAAACTGCACAAAAAGGTCTTAAAAGGTAGCCTGTGCTGGGAAGGAAAGGGCACCCTTCCCCAGGCGCTGTTCTCTTGGGAAGTACTGAGGAAGATGTTGCTTATGACAAGATGAAAAGGCCTGCATTCTGAAAAGGTCACAGCACAGATGACTTCCTAGCTGAAGACCACTACCCCCTCACAAAGAACAAGGAAGCTGGGTTGCTGCATGTAGTACACACCATCCTGTTTTTCTCCTCGCTCAAAAGAACAGACTATATACCCACAAGTGAGTAAAAGCATACAATAAACATCAACTTATTCAAAGATTTATGAAAGCATAAATTGGCAAGATTCTGAGATTGACATCTGGTGACTCCTAAGGGGCACAAGAGAATTGTCCAGAAATCTTTTTTTCATCTCCCGTCAAGAACTAATGCTTTTCATATTGCATACAAGTATGAGTGAGAGAGTGCGAGTGTGTAAAATCCCTTGCTTGAGGAATTTGTAAATAAATATCCTGCATTGAGTTTTACTCCACTAATTTCTCTACCATGCCATTGCAGTGTAGAGCCACATTATCAAACTAACCGGGTCATATATTTAAAGACACTATTCCTCCAAGTGATTATAGCATACTTCTCATGTTTATCCTCACAATAAAGGAAAGAAGATGCTGTTGCAAAGCTATGTAAAAAATAACCTTACTTAAAATAAATAATACAAAGGCTTCCAGTAATTTTCTTGCCTTAGTTTCAAACACTGAATTATTTATGCTTATTGTAAATATCCTTTGGTCATATGGTACTTTTAAAGTTACCAAGTAAATATTTCACATTTGGTCCATTTTCTTTAGGTAAAAAATCACCACTTATCTCTGTGCAACTGTATCTTTCAGAAACCCAATTACTTCACTCTAGCTTTGGTGCAGCTGTACTCACTTAAACACTCAAATTCACAAATACTAGCAAGAAAACAGTGCAATGAATGAAGTAAATTCTCACTTGTGTAATTTCCCTGAAAAGTAGTAATCAAAGTTAACCTTCTCAGTAGGATATGACGGAAGTTCAATGATACCAGAAATACTGCTGCTTTAGGAAGTTCTCAGGGTTTACAGACCCAATATTCATCATAGCTCTTCAAGAAAGGCAAATAGTAGTATTCAGACATCAGCATTTCAAAATCATACGTAGGCAAAGCAAAAGAGGTCAACAGTTCCATTGCCTTTATGCTTCTTTGATGGATAGCTGAGAAATATTTAATGCTACAGAGAATGTATGCCTTTAATAAGTTAATATACTAAAGTTATACTAAAAAGAAGGTAACAATCTATCAAACAATAAAATATTAGGTATTTATAGAGTATACCATCACATAAAGTAAAGCCAGTAAAACCTACAAGTCAGTTTTTTGTGTGAGCACTGTCACATACACAAACTGCTTGCTATACAGGGAAGTGATCAGCCTAGGACCCAGACTAAGATCCATTACTCATTAGGATGCCCTTGTATTCCCATGTATTTTTTTCTGTTACTTAAATATAGATTAGAAATAAAAATGTGTTAGCTTTTAGATGCTGAAAAATATCAGAATTTGATTTCTCAAAATCTGAAAATTTCCAAAGTAAAAAACCAGTTCTAACATGGTATGTTTTTGTGCAAACAGTTGTTTGCATTATCTAGGAAATATTCAGAAATTAAAAACATTAGAATTAAAGTGGGACTACTCTAGGAGTAAATTCATAACTATTGACTCATTTACTGGTGTTTAAATTATTGAATGTTTAGTCTTTCAGGCTATAAATCATGAAACAAGAGGCTGGATTTACAATAGATCTGTTCCATTAAATCTATTACCCAGAAACTGCTTTTCTGCCTTAAAAAAAAAAAACAAACAACAAAAAACCCAGACTTCTTCAGCTCAACATATTACCTTTATCCAGGACAGAAGTTGAGTTCAAAAAGGACAGAAAGAGATGGAGAACTGTTCCAGAAAAGCAGCTAAAACTAGGGGCAAATGTAAGATTCCACACTTAGTCAGGAATCACAAGCTCCAGAGTCACTCAGGACAAAAAATCTTAGAATATTAAAGCAGGTATAAAATCCTTCTCCTGCTTTTAACCATATGAAATCTCGACTGGAAAAAAATATTTTAATTTAAAAAAAACTCTTTAAAATAGATTTTAAAAAGCGGAGCAAATAATCCCCTAATTACCCACTGTGGAAAAGGTAAGTAGTGATCATTCTGTAACAATCTGAAAATAACCAGACAACAGCATAGACTTTTGGTGAAGCTGCAGAGCTTCAGCTGAAAAGTGTTTTCATCACTTAAAGCAATGCAATTTCTGCTTTGGGAATAATTTACATCCTTGTCCTTTGCTTGACTATTCTCAGAATGAAAAGTGTTTTCCTTCTATCCAGTGTGAAAGTCTTCCCTTGTTTCAACTCACATTTCTTGTCTCTTATACTCCCACCAGATCATAATTTGTGGGTTTTGCAGGCTGCCATTAGGTTTCCCTGAATTCTTTTCCACATCTCGTCCCCCAGCCTCTCCTCAAAGGTCATGTGCTGCAACAACAGTGATCTCTGCTGTATGTCCTTCCTGCAGTACGTGGCTGGAGGTGGGGCAAACGAGGCCACAGCCCTACATGTGTCTCAAATGCCAGGCAGATGGGCTTAATCTCTTCTCCTGATGTACTGGCTCTGTTCCTGTGAATATTGCCTGGATTATTGCTGAAGACCTCTGTAGTAAGGGCGTTTTTCAAAGGCCTGGATATCATCCATTCTTATATCTAAATTTTTGCAATGTCTTATGTATCTACATACATAAAACTAACACTGAATTTAAAACTCCTAGTACTTTTCCTTACATTCTAGCATATCAAAATCAGAGTTCAATATAATTGATATTAAAACAAATATATTAAGGCCAGAGGCATATATGCAGATAGACACTGAATACCAGGAAACAGAATTCTCAGTGAGAAGTTATCGGATTTGTTCAAAGCAGAGACATGAGACTGTCTAACAAGTCACTCGTTCAGGCTTGTGTGAGGTAAATAAAAAGCAGGCAGAGTTGCATCACAGTGGAGAAGTCATGCTGCTACAAGCAAGTATTTTCTCTATAGGAGGTCCCTTTTGATGCCTGGAGTGAAGAGCTGGAACCTCTTGAACACTTTGAAACCCTTTATACTACATATATTTGGTTATGGGATGGCTACCTAGGTACACAAATACTGTCTAGCAGATGGTGATTGGGAAATAGAAATCACTGGGTACTTGCTTTGCAATGTGAGATGCTGGTGCACAGAAAAGGGAAGAAAGAGATTGAATTGAAAGGAAGAGAAAGGCAGTAACCAATGTGAGAGAAATTTAATCAGTGTTACTGAACTACCTTTGCATCCAACAGGAAAACTGGATGAAAAGCAGAATCTGGACACAAAAAATTAGGCTGAAGATACGAAAAAAATAAGGTTGCACGTATCACTTATAAGTTGCACTGGAGTGGAGGTTCCATCTTGCAGGAAGAGGTTCCAAAATTTGGAAGAAAAGAAACATTAATCTTGTCATCAGGATATGCAATGCGGATGTGGTGAACTATAACCTTGTCAGGCCCCATGTTGATCTTTGGGAATGTGATAGAGCAAATCTTTCTGGAGACTCTTTCCAAATACATAAGGACAAGAATGTCATGAGGAATCAGCAACATGGATTTACCACAATGAAATATTTCTTAATCTACTTGATGTGACTGACAGGGTCGTTGAGGGGAGAGTGGTAGTTGTTGTTATAAATTACAGTAAGGTTTTCAACATTTTCTCCTCCAGCATCCTCTGAGACAGATGAATGAACAAGAATGGACTGAAAACTGGCTGAACTTCTGGACTCCAGCTGGAGGCCAGACCTTAGCAGTGTGTTCCAGGGGCTGACACAGAGTCCAATACCTTCTAAAATCTTTGTTAATGACTAAGAGTATGGGGCAGAGTGTACATGTTATACCAAACTGAAAGGAGTGACAGAACCAGCAGAAAGTTGCTGTCATTCAGAGGGACCTTGACAGATTGTAGAATTAGGCAGGGAGGAATCTCATGAAGTTCAATGCATGGAAATGCCAAGTCTTGCATGTGGACAGGAAGAACCCTGGGCAGCAGCATCTAGTGGGAGCTATACAACTGAGTTCTTAAGATGAGTATATCCTTATTCACTACCACCCAGAGAAGGCTACTTTGTACTTTTATTTAAGTAATAACATGTAGAAAACAGGTCACTAAATTTAAGAATGATTTTAAGGGCCAAGTTGAACTTTCAAAGATGAAGATTTGTGTGCAGTATGGATGAAAGTTAGGCTTAGAGATAATTAAAATAAGGACACTCATTTTCCATCAAAGCACCATCACCAAAATCAAAAATATTTAAGAGACTGCCAATCTTAAAAATTGAACTTCATGAAAAGGCCAGTCCTAGTGAATGTCTTAATGCTTTGAAATTAACTCTTTCATTATTCTAATTTTGACACACATTTTCTCTAAAAAGTTTCAAAAATAAAATTTTGTGACATATGTATTTCAACATGTTCTTTGCCAAGGGTACTGGCTTCGCATGACAAGGCTTTTGGTAGCAAGGGGGTGCAGTAGTGGCTTTTATGAGAAGCTGCCAGAAGGCTCTCTCATGTCCAACAGAGCCAATGCCAGCTGGCTCCAAGACGGATCTGCTGCTGGCCAAGGCTGAGCCCATCGGCAGTGGTGGTAGTATAAACTAGCATAACATATTTGAAAAGGGGAAAAAAGCTGCTCAGGATTGATTGAAACTGGAGAGGGGAGTGGGAATATTTGGGAGAAAGAGATCTGCAGACACCAAGGTCAGTGAAGAAGGAGGAGGGTGTGGTGGTCCAGATGTCGGAACAGAGATTCCCCTGCAGCCTCTGAGGAAGAACCTGATGAGGCAAGCTGTCCTCCTGCAGCCCAAGGTGGAGCACAGATCCACCTGCAGCTAAGGCTGGAGCAGGTGGATGCCCAAAGGAACCTGTGACCCTGTGGGAAGCCCGTGCTGGAGCAGGCTACTGACAGAGACTGACTGTGAGAGAGCCATGGAGAGCCCCGCCTGCAGCAGCTTGGTTCTGAAGGACTGCGCCCCCGGAAGGCACCTACACTGCAGCAGTTTGTGAAGAATTGCTGCCTGTGCGAGGGACTCCTCTTAGAGACATCTCCTGTGGGAGGGACTCCATGTTGGAGCAGGGTAAGACTGTGAGGAGTCCTAGTCCTGAGGAAACAGGAGCAGCAGAAACAACATGTGGCAAACTGACCACAGCCCCCATTCCCTGTAGCCCTGCATTGCTGTGGGGGCCAGGTAGAGAAAATGGGGAATGAAGTTGAGTCCAGGAAGAAGGGAGGGGTGGAAAGCGTTTTAAGATTTAATTTGATTTGTTATTATCCTGAGAAGTTATTTCTTATTACTCTGATTTGATCAGTAACAAATTGAATTAATTTCCCCAAGTCGAGTCTGTTTTGCCTGAGATGGTAATTGGTGAGTGATCTCTTCCTGCCTGTATCTCAACCCAGAAACTTTTTGCTATATTTTCTCTCTTGTGCAGCTGAGGAGGGGAGTGATAAAGCAGCTTTAGTGGGCACCTGGATTCCAGCCAGGGTCAATCCACTACACCAAGTTTCAGATATGTTCATGCCATTTTATCACACCATGTAGCAGGCAGTAGAGTATTATTTTTGGTAATTAATCATGTAATATAGCTTTCTAAACTCACCGGTAAAATCCCTATTGGTTACATAGGACTATTAGGCTCTTTTTCTACCCTACTGCAGTATCTCAGACAAAATAGCTGAACTCAAGTCCTTTCTCTAGGATACCTTTGACATAATGCAGGCTAAGGTTTGATCCAGTTTCAGTGGTGCTTTTGGGGCTACCAGGTTGCTAGCAGAGCTCCTGCAAGCTCCTGCTTGCAGCTTAGGTAAGACAAAGGGAAAATAGCCACCAAATATACCTCAAGTATTCCTAATAAATGATTCACACAAACCCATTTATACCTACAAAAGTAATAATTTCATTACCTGAATTCCTAGTTCTCTATTTTATTGACATCCCAGGGCTTCTCTAGACATGCATTTAGTTTCTAACATTTCATGAAGTTTTTCATTGCTAATATGATACTAGATATTTTTTCAAAGCCTTTCTGAATATCTAGTTAAATCCTTTTTAATGCAGTGCAGCACTTCCAAAGAGAAATAAAACAAATTAACAAAGACCTCACACATCTCAGTTTATTTCCCAGATTATTAGAAAATAAACAGTTCAGCGAATTTACAGATAGTTTAGACCTTAACATAACTCTAATGCTATAAGAATAACACAGATAGAATGAGGTATACAAACAGGGAGCTGAAGTATGGGAAACAACATATGGCTCAAGAGAAACACACAAAAAAACCAATTATCCAGTTGTTTTTGAAAGGGAAATCTTCAAGCAAGAAGTATTGTTCATAGATAAAAACCTCCCAGCAGACTATGAAAGTTCCAGTAGAGAGCACTTTTCAGGTTTTTGTTTGTTTGTTTGTGATTTTTCATAGTCTAGAAAGATCTCCCTTACCTATTCCTACTGGTTCAAAAATTGTGGCAGGAGAAAGCTAGAAACACATGAGCTGTAAGACGGATGAAAATTGCAGCTCTGATTATGCTATTAATTCTCACAGATATTGAGATCGCTATGGGTCATATTTAGTGCTTAATGCTCTGTTTCTTGCTCTCATGTAATTTTAATCTAGAGTTCTTTTTCTGATTCTGCACTGAAAATATTACGTAGATGAGAGAATCTCTCTACTTTTCTGTTCTTTTTTCTTTTGTATCTCTTGTTTCATATAGATTAAATACGCTGCCATTGTCAATTTCTTTTCTCTTAATAGTTAGGCTATGCTATTATTAACAGAATCAACAGTAATTATGGAACATTTCAGCAAACAGAAAGCAGGATAAAAAGGTTTAGGTTCATAATGTTATTAGCAACACTGATAGCAGAAGTAATGAAGGGTTTATGCTTTTAGACAATCCAATAAAACTCATGAGACTAACACTTAATTAAAACATTGTAAAGCAAATGTTCTCTCTTCTTTCAGTGCCTGCCTTGAAAATGTTTTAAGTCAACAGATACAATACTGGTATGTAATATATAAGATATCTGTAGAGAAAAGAGATTAATCCTGGCATATGGGGCTTCCGATCACACCAGCAAAATCCATTTGGCAATTTTTTTCCTCAACCAAATTTGCCTAGTATCAGCTGCAAAAAAATAGAAGTTTGTTGAAAATGTAAATACATCAAATAAAACCCTGAAACTTAAGGACTAAAAATTCTGAGCAACCTTGTAAAAATACCAACTTTTCCTCATCGATTTCTGCCAAAATTATATACAATTCTATATAAAATTCTTGTTTCTTTACCTGACTATGGTGAAACTCAAATCATATTCTTAGGCAGGACAGCATATTCCCATGATTCTCTGATGTACTATGGCTTTACTTGGATATATATACTTATATATTTACACTTGGATGACATATCCTCTACTGAGAGGTTAGTTGGTTTATTATTTGGGTTTTTTCTGACTTAGATGGTCCCAGAAGCAATTAATGGCCTTGCTGGTTAAATTACCCAGGCTAATCTCTGAATTTCACTGTATCTAGAGGCAGGTATCAGTTTCCTGGGTCACTTCTCTTACAGGGATGTGAAACAGTGACGTTTTGTTTCTTTCCCGCTCAAAATATCAGAACAGGTATGGTGGTTTTGGCTGCAGTAGAGTTGATTTTCCTCACAGTGGCTATGGGCCTGTGTTTCGGATTTGTGCTGAACACAGGGTTGATAACGTAGAGATGTTTTTGTTGTTGCTGAGCAGTGTTTGCACAGAGCCAGGGCTTTTTCTGCTTTTTGCACTGCAACACTGGCAGGGAAACCAGAGGTGCTTGGGAGGTTGGGAGGAGGAGACACAGCTGGAACAGGTGATCCCAACTGACCAAAGGGATATTCCAGACCATGTGACATCATACTCAGTATATGAAGTGAGAGGAAGAAGAAGGAACGGGGAGACATTTGGAGCGATGATGTTTGTCTTCCCAAGTCACTGCAATGCCTGATGGGGCCCTGCTCTCCTGGAGATGGCTGAGCACCTGCCTGCCCATGGGAAGCAGCGAATTAATTGCTTGTTTTGCTTTGCCTGTGTGTGTAGGTTTTGCTTTCCCTTTTAAGCTGTCTTTATCTCAACCTACATTTTTTTTACTTTTTGCCGTTTTGATTATTTCCCCTATCGCATTGGTGAGGGAGTGGGCAAGCAGCTGTGTGGGGCTTGGTTATTGACTGGGCTTTAACCATGACAGAAGGAGAGATGCAATCCAGAGGAACGTGACACATCTGCCCTTAACAATTCTCTGAGTTTCCCTTGTTTTCCCTGCACATATGAACATCACCTGATGACACAGAGCTGGGTAGTGTAGTCAAGGTCCCACTTGATCTGATATCGTTTTGGGAAGGGTTCACTCTGTGATATTTTAAATCTTACGTCAGTCAGTCCTTCACATTTGTATACACGTTTCTTTCATGATTGAAGAGAATATATATGTATTGTTGCAATAGATTCAGCTGTTTTCAAATACATTTTTGCGACTTAATGAGACTTTAAAGTCTGTATAACATGTACTATGTGCAGTTGCTTATATGATTAAATATACAATTATCCTACAGGACACCAAAGGCTTCAACAGTTAAATGAACTTGAGTCAAAGTATATGTACAGTCACAGTTTGAGCAATTTTTTTTGAGATAAATACTTTTTAAAAATAGTAATTTGTTTCTTCTGAATTAGATCAATATGGTATTCATTTTACCATGCTTGGCAGTAAACTACATAAAAGTATCCAGCTGGTATTATTTCAGTTTGGCTTCGAGGTTAGCTGGGTTTTTTTCCGTTACGTTTTTAATCCCAGTAAATCAATCTTATTCATGGCTTGTACTATCCCCACTCATAAAAAGGACTGCTAAGGACTGCTACTTGAATAATATATGATTTATTATATCATGTGATATTGTCCTGCTTTATATTTAAACAACAGAAAGTTTTTAAACATCTCCTGCATGCTTTTATCAGTACCAGTTAAAGAGGTTCTCTGAAGTTTGCTCTATTAGGCTATGAATATTTGCTTTATTTTTTCTTCTTGTTGTGTAATTCTCATAAACCCCAAAGCCTTCCAGTGTTTTTTTCATCTCCTGTTTTCAGATTCTTAATGTAAAAAGGTCAAGCCTCAGTAATGTATTGATATTACTAGAAGAATTACTTTCCTGGTGTGCAATATTTTCTTAGAAAACAAATGTATGTCCAATTTTATGCAGATGAAAAAATACAAGAGTCAGCCAGCTGGGTCCTGATACCTGCAGCACAGTAAACTAAACAATGGAGTACTTAAATAGTTATGTGGAATGTGCTACATCTCATTGCTTTAATTTGGGGAGGTCAGATTTCACCAGGGAAAGAAAAATTCTCTTATGTTTAATAATATGGATTAGTAAAAAGTAATCACTTCCAAAAGGATTTGGTTGGAAATTCCCAAGGTTGCTAGTTAAGAACCAAGAAGAATTCATCTCTTAGACATTCTTTCCTTAACTGAAAATTTCAACTTCTTGAAAATTACAGTAAGTTGTAATTTCCTGAATGTTTGCAGTTGAAACATTAATTCAGATTCAGTGAACTGTGTTTATACACCTACCATGTCAGTGAATATCAGCTTCAAATAGTTCACTATGGACAAATCATCTACTTTTCAATACTACTGCAATATTTCAGAGGGAAGCTATGGACCACTTACAAACTGCTACCCCATTTGCACTACATGCCATCATAAAGAAGAACTATTTCATTTTCAGTGGTATCTAAAACTGGTCTAGTTCATGTGTGGTTTATAATACAGCATTTCAGACTTACATAATTTCTGCATGATACCAAATTAAATATAGTTAACTAAGTTAACTTTTTCTTACTGAGAATTCTATTAATTCCTTTTAATTTTGAAATGTATTGTCTTTGCACATTCTGCAGACACATTTTTGTTTCAAATACTGTGTTGTTGCCATGACAACCCCAATATTAGCGTCCAGCATGTGCATCAAGATGGCTGACTACTGACCACCCTTCTCTTTGCAAGACAGTGTCTCCAGGAGGTTATATGGGGCTAATTTAATGTGGTAAAACTTAAGAAACACGGAAGTTAGTCATATACTGAACACCATATATCACATCACACTGGGGCACAGTCCTCAGATACCCCTTACTTCCTTCCCATGAAACAAGTAGGGGTGAAAAAGCTGAGAACCAGCCACAATGAGCTATTAGCTTTTGGAATGAAAGGCAAGGCACCTGTGTGTGAAACTCCTGTGTGCCACCAAAGAGAGGTATCAGTCAGAATTCAGGGGTTGTTTTACCTCCTGGCACAGTCTCAGCCTACCTTAACGCTCCTTAGTTTGCAGGAGCTGAGATGCTACTTCATCTTTCTTGCTTTGCAATACAAGTCTGCGACTGTGCATTATTGGGCTGAGTAAGTTTACTCTCATTACACTACACTCAGGGATGTGAGCACTCCCACATCCTCTAGAAAGAGAACTTTAGGCATGGTTGGATGATTGATGGACCCCATCTATACCTGCAGGATTTCCTGCACAGTGTCACCTGCAGGTGTATTGAGCAGGCACACTGGCTAGAGGATGGATGAATGGATGGATGGATGGATGGATGGATGACAGCGTACATCACTGAGACCCTTTACTTTATACTTCCCAAAGGAAAAAAAACACTTTCCTTTTTTCTGCAGAAATCTCAAGCAGAAATTTGTTCCACTGTTCATGTCTAGTAGCCTAATTTCTCCATACAGTGAAAAATAATGTGCGATTAAAAAAAAAAAACCAAACAAAACCCCCAAAAAAACAGTGACTGTATCTGAAGCTTCTTCTTCATACCAGGACTGAAAATTAATACATTCCCTCTCTCCCAGTTCCTCTGATTATGCACCTCTGTTTCACATGAATAGTCAATGTTATTGTTAGCAGGTTCAATTAAACAGCCTTCATTTTATTTCCTCACTGCCTTAGGCAGTAGGTCTCCACAATATTTCTCAGTTCTGAATAATAACATTTCAATGACGACGTCTCAGATAGAACAGAGGGAGCTACCAGGCAACAACCGGAGTTAATTTCTTTTTCAGAAGCAATCATCAATCATTCCTTTTTCTCCAAAAAAAGGAGTCCCATTAACAAAGTGCACATATATCAGAAATCTACCATTGATTTCCAGGAATATTCTTCATTAGAAAAAACATTTTTTAATCCTTCACAAGACCAGTTATCAAAATAATTTATTCTTTAAAAACCTAATACTTTCTAGTTTTGATTTACAGTGTTTCCCTTATAATCTTGTTTAACAGTTTAAATCGTCACCTGATATATGGTGCATGCAAACATCGAACATAAAACTTGTTTTCAGGGTTGGGCAGAAGAACATTCTGATTAAAAATGCTAATCAAAACCTACAGAGTTATTGCTGAGCGGGAAAGACCCACAGCTCTAACATCAGGGTGTACTTTGATAGAAATAAATAAAGTACTTGCTCAGAAGGTGGCCAGACACAGTGTTTTCAAAGGATATCCACAGAGTTTCAGTTTCTATTAGTGACAAACCAGGTGCTCCTGAAGCTTGCCCACAAAGTAGACCAAAACATTGACTCATGCACCATGGTTTCTTCTTCATGCTGACCTTGTGTAAGAAATATTTCTTCAGCATTCGGACTGCCCATCAATTTAGAGGGCAATGTTCCTACAGTATATGACCTTGTTAATTACCTAATACTTTAAACTAAGTCTTCTTACTCTACTACTACCTCAAAAGTCATCCCCTTTCTTCTGTTGTTCAACATCTTGCCATTTGAGTTAATTTAAAAAAATTCGGATTTTCCCCTTGTGAATACAAAAGCTTGAATGGGAAAGGACTACTGTGGAAACCATGCTTTGTTAGTATGTGTGAACTTTTCTTTTCAAGTATCCCGCACCTCTGTCACAAAAATGAAATAAACTCCCGTTGCTTGTCCCAGTCAACATGCAAACAGTTTGGGGTTAGAAAGTCCATAGCAAGCAGGATTATTTTAGATGGCACAAAGACCATCATACAGATCATCTATCCATGACCGGTGCTCGTCCACAGTATCAGCAGGGCCAAGCAAACCTAGTGTGAAAGCATTGCACAATCCCACCTGCACAAGGATTTAATGGGCACACTGCTAAACCCACTAAAAAGCCATGCCCTTTCCCTCCCTCCTTGCAGCCACAGGCCCCTGCAGAATTCCTACAGCAACTGAAAGGTCTTCCAGTCACATATCCTGAAGGCAGTTGTTAGACTATCAGTGAAGAATCACACATACTCCCATTGGTTCTGTCCAAAATTTGCAGCCGTTCAAAAAATAACTACAAGACCTGTGTCTGGATTAGGACCTGTGGTATCGCCGTGTGGGTGTTCAATGGGGAAGCTGCTGCTTATTCCAGGGGGTGCCCGTCTCGAGGAGACCCCCGGCGGTGCTTCTCTGGCACCTCGCAAGCCAGCCCCCTCACCCGTGCGATAGAATACACGCAGCCACTCTCACACTGAGCCGGCCGGGCTCAGGCGACGCTAGAGNGCAGTGTTTGACCTGCTGATTTTGAAACAGAATACTACAAGGGACAGGCTGGACTTCAGCATGCTCAGTGTTGCGGAAAACATCTACCTGGAGCATCTTAGTCATCTGCCTGAGAATGCAAACTGTTCCAAAAGGAGGATTCACTGCAGGATTGGGTCCTTTAGCTCGTGTAAATCCTGCCTGACTTCACTGCCCCCATCTAGTTAAGGGCTTTTCCATCAAAATATTCATGAGGATTGCAGCAGTATTCCATCAGCCACGTACCACAAAGCAGGTTTTAAAAATAGATCTGAGTTCTCTCCCACGCTCTATATAGCACTAACATATTTTCTTGCTGTACATCAGTTCTTTGACTTAAAACAAACAAACAAACAAACACAAAAAAACCACACAACAAAATCAAATGCAAGAAGAAACAAACTAACCAACCCAAAAATCTATAATGGGTACTCACTCTAGATCCAATCATATGACATGGACCATTTAATTCCAACCACCCCACACTCCATTGCCACACCATCTGCTTGGAACACAGATCATCTGATGAGGTGCAACATTCATTTTGCTAAACCACAGCCCCTTCCCAGCTGTTCTAGCATGTTCTCCACCTACCTTCACTGTATTCTCACACAGACCTTTTGGATGAGCCCTGGGCACCTACCACCCACGCTCACCTAAACAGTTTCTAGATTCCACTGTTTCAACCTGTCTGTGCTATACACTTACAGCTTGTAGGTGTTGAGTTAGACTTTGCTTGCATCTCTATATTAGGAATCTTAAGTGCTGTTCTCCTCTATCTATATGATAGATAGATAGATAGATAGATAGATAGATAGATAGATAGATAGGCATTCTTACGCAACATTTGTTTTCCTATCATTGTGATACAATAGTGTATTGGTTTTGCATAACCTGTTTCTGTTTTTTGGTAGCAGGAGGCCACAGAGGTGGCTTCTGTGTGAAGCTGCTGGAAGCTTCCACCATGTCCAGCAGGGCCAATCCCTGATGGCTCTGAAGATGGACATGATGCTGGCCAAGGCTGGGCCAATGAGAGAGGCTGGTAATGCCTCTGTGATACCATATTTAAGAAAAAAATCAAAACAAAGTGGGACACAGTTTGTTTTTTTTTTTTCTAGTCAGAGAAGAGGAGGAGGTGAGAACATGTAAGGGAAACAACATGGAGACACCAAGGCCAGTGGAGAAGCAGAGGGAGGAGGTGCTCATGGCACCGGAGACAAGATCCCTCTGCAGGCTGTGGTGAAGAGACCATGGTGAAGCAGCTGTGCCCCTGCAGCCCATGGGGATCCACGGGGGATGCAGGCTGGGGTCCAGTGGGAGACCCGGTGGAGAGAGAGGGCCCTGCTCCCGGTCTGGAGCAGCCTGTCCTTGAAGGACTGCACCCCGTGGGAAGAGTGATCCACGCCACAGCAGTTTTGGGAGGACTGTGTGCCCGTGGGAGGGACTCATGTTGCAGCAGTTTTGAGAGGACTGCTGCTCGTGAGATTGGAACCGTGCTGGAGAAGTTCAGGAAGAACTGTCTCCCATGGGAGGGACCCCACAGTCTCACAGGAGAAGGACTCCTCTCCCTGAGCAGCGGAGAAAACCTCGGGTGACAAACTGACCAAAACCCCCATGCCCTGTCTCCCTGCACTTTCAGTGGGAAGGAGGGAAGGGCTGGGGGTAAAAAAGGTGTTTTTAAGGGCTTATTTTACTTCTCATTACCCTTCTCTGACTCTGTTAGTAACAAATTTACTAGTAATAAATTTACTTGAGCCTGTTTTGTGCTTGGAGTGTTTTTTCCCAGTCCTTATCTCAACTCATGAAGCCTTCATCAAATTTTTCTCTCCTCTGCCCAGCTGTAGTAGGGAAGGGCAAGCGAGTGACTTTTGTGGGTGCCTGGCATTAGGCCAGTGTTAAACCATGACAAATGCTTTTAGGAAAATTCTGTCTCTCCCCAGTTTACCACATTGACCTCTATTGCATGCACCTGCCACCCAGCATATCCAATCACAACATACCAAATCACAATACCCAAATCATCACCTCAGGGAAGAAACAGGAGAGAGGATGAAAGCTGGAAAAGACACAAGTATGAACTGCCCATCCAGGCTTGCAGCCAGTCTGCTCATGGCAAGTCTCATAGACTGCAATTGCAGTGTGCTTCCTCGAATCTGAGGATCCCTTCCCCTGCAGCTCCACCTGGCTGTGAGAACAAAGCCTGCTCTGCCCTCCTGAGGGTGGAAATACATGGAATGATCCTCTAAGTGCCCCTCCAGCGCAACTGTAGAACAACACAACAGCATGAAGGAGCGCATGGAGTTATAGTTTTGTGGAGTCACAATGCCTGCTTCGATATTGTTGAAGGGAAGAAACAGGTCCCAAGAGACATTTTAACTACTGAAATGCAGCTGGGAATTATTTGAGAAGATTGGTAGCTAGCATGGGCCAATCTCATGCAAGTAGCATCTCTAACAACCTGCTTGCATAGATAAACTTGTTCTACTTATGGGGAATTTTCTCAGCGAATGTACTTTAATGATATAGCTGTAATCCTTAGGTTTATGCAGAGGCAGTGATGATTAAACTAGCACTTTGGTTCTGTTTCCTGGCTGTGCTAGTTTTATTTTGGTAAGCCACAACCTCTGTGTCTTTGTGAAATGGTTATAGAAATTATGTTCTGCATCAAAGATTAACCCAGAAAGAAGATCTATAGGGAACAATACTATCGTAACCATACCACTGTATTTATAGCTCCCTCTCATGGTACCTATCCTAAAATAAGCATTTGCAGGAAGAATTAGATCAATGTAACTCTAGCAGTAAAAACTATGGCAGTAAATTTTCCTTGTAGAAAAACTCTAAAGAGTTCACATTGAATGAGAAATCTGTAAGAGTTGCAATATTCTTATGACCTTGAGTTCTTGAGAAATCGCATCTGTGATGATAAGTGTAACCACACTGCAGGTTTTCTAGTTTGGTTGTACTGTTTAGTTCATTAATCTATAACACATGATTTTCTCAAAGACATTTTTATGCAGCATGACCCTTAATTTTTAGATTGTGGATTAAAAACCAAAAGGCAATCATATGCTTTGTTCAAATCAGACTTTTGGGTTTTTTTCTGACTTATAGTAAAATTTCTATAAGGTTGTTTAAAGTAGGTAAGGGAGATAGAGAAAGAAGAATTAGAACAGGAGGGGGAGAGTGGTGACAGTTTTAGAGCTACATTTTTGACTTGAAAGATGTACGCATAATAACAATTAAGTTACCTCAGCACCAGTATTTTACAGCATAAAAAAACCAGAAGTTGATTGAGGAGAAAGAGGTGGACCTTCAGTGCTCATGAAAGCTCTTTTCTGAAGTCTCATATCTTTCAAATATTTATTTAAGTTCCATGTGCAACATTTGTACTTATCACAAACATGCTTGCAAATAAATTTACACAACCAAGTATTTCTCAATGAGCAAACAAAAGGTGTCATGAATAGGAATGAAATTATATGGTAGAATCTATTTATAACTATAGTTACCAGACAGCTTTAACTGCAATATACTTAGTAATTAAGTGGATGTTTACTTCTATTATCTATAATCAGACAGCAGGCTATGGAGAGAAATCTAGATAATGGTGGTCCTCATTCTGCCACTCCTACTGATACTGATTTCAAAGGGAAGCAGTCAAAGAGAGCCCCAATACATACCACCTCTAGGTACAAGAGAAATGGTATTTTGAAGAAAAAAATTAAGATTCTAAAGCAAATAAATATTCCAAATGGTGTATTGTGAAAGATTTATGTTACTCTACATTGATTAACATTAGAGCAAAGAATGAATTCCATATTTGCAGCAGAACATAATCGCATACATCACTCAGAGAAAAAAGAGGCCATTTAGGTACAGAACAGAACACACAAATTCAAAGTGCCTACAATTGTTCACAAGGAAGTAAAACTCAAAGCTTCAGGTGATCAAGTACAAGAAAAAAGGCTTTCTTGCACTAAGATCAAGATGCTTAAGCACAGTACAACTATTTCACAATAACAGTGTTCACAGGAAATCACAACAGGAAAAGAGCTGAAATTTTGTCAGATGAAAGTGGTTTGTGAGGTATGAGATCAGAGATGACAGTGCTGATTGAATAAGCCCAGCTGCTGCCTTCTAGATTACTCATCTACAGAACTCTCTCAATATGTTTTCAGATTGTCAGGTTTCAACTCCTGTGAACTATTTTCCTCTGAAGTAGAGGCACAGAGTTGGAGATAAGTATAAAATCCGTGCACTGTGCCATTTGAATTAAACCTTAGGAGCAAACAATTATTCTGTAGCAAAAGTGTTTTCTATCATTTGGAAAATCCCATCCAGGAATTAGGGGGTTCCCCCAGGTGGCAAGATTAATAGCCCAGCTGAAATGCATCTACACTAACACATGTGTATGGGCAACAGGCAGGAGGAGCTCGAAACCTTGGAGCAGGAAGACTATGACATAGCAGCCATCACAGAAATATGGTAGGATAACTTGTGCATAGAGTTGAGAATTTATGGGTAAGAATCAGGGGAGGGACAATGAGATGGATATCCTGGTGGGAATCTCTTATAGACCACCCAACCATAATGAAGAAACAGATGAAATATTCTATAAGCAGCTGGGAGAAGCCTCACCATGGGGGACTACAACTTAGGGGATGAGATGTCTGCTGGAAATAAAGTACAGCAGAGGAAATAGTTTAAGAGCTTCCTGGAGTGCTTGGAAGATAACTTCCCGACTCAGCCGGTAAGTAAAGCAGCTAGGGGAGGTGCCCACTGGGCTGTCTTAGAACAGAGAAAGACTGGTGGGTGATGTGATAGCTGGAGGACATCTTGGGCATTGTAATAATGAGATGATAGTTTTTGATTCTCAGAGAAGCAGGGAGAAGGGTCAGCAGACCTGCCACCTTGGCCTTTGGAAGGGCAGACTTTGGCTGACTGGTCAGGAGAGCCTCTTGGGAGGCAGTCCTGAAGGGCAGAGGAGTCCAGTAAGGCTGGGCATTCTTCATAAAAGTGATATGAAAAGCACAAAAGCAGGGCATCCCCACATACTGAAAGATGAGCCAATGGTGAGGAAAAGTATCCTGGCTGAACAGAGAACTCTGGCTGGAACTCAGAAAACGTAGGAGAGTTTTTAACATTTGGAAGAATTGGATGGCAACTCAGGAGGACTTCAAGGATCTCATTAGGTTATTCAGGGAAAAAATTAGAAAGCCAAAACCCCAACCAGAAATTAATCTGTCTGCTGCTGTAAAAGACAACAAAAAGGTTTATATAAATACGTGAGTGACAAAAGGATGACTAAGAAAATCCCTTTTTTCGATGCAGGGGGAGACAGTGGCAAATGATGAGGAAAAGGCTGAGGTGCTTAATGCCTTCTTCGCCTCGGTCTTTAATAGCAAGACCCGTTGTTCTCTGGGTAGTAAGCCCCTGAGCTGGAAGACGGGGAGCAGAATGAAGTCCCCATAATCAAAGGGCAAACGATCAGTGACCTGCTAACACCACTAGGTCTATGGGACCAGATGGGATTTACCCAGGGGTACAGAGGGAGTTGGCAGAAGTGCTCACCAAGACATTTTTCATCATTTACCAGCAGTCCTGTCTGAGGAGTTCCCAGGTGACTGGAAGTTCACAAATGTGACACCTGTCTACATGAAGAGCTGGACAGAAGATCCAGGGAACTACAGTCCTGTCAGTCTGACCTTTGGTGCTGGGGAAGGTTATAGATCTGATCATTTTGAATGCCATCACACAGCACATGAAGGACAACCAGGGGATCAGGCTCAGCCAAGATGAGTTTAGGAAAGGCAGGTCTTGCTTGACCAACCTGATCCCCTTCTATAGCAAGGTGAACTCCTTAGTGGATGAGGGAAAGGCTGTCATCTACCGGGACTTTAGTAAAATCTTTGATACTATAGTCCATAGCATTTTCCTGGAAAAAGTGGCTGCTCATGGCTTGGACAAGTGCACTGCTTGTAAGATAAAAAACTGGCTGGATTTCCAGGCTTACAGAATGGTGGTAGATGGAGTTAAATCCAGTTGGTGGCCTGTCACAAGTGGCTTTCCCTAGGGCTCAATGTTGGGGCCGACCAAGATTGATATCTTTATCAATGACCTGGATGAGCAGATGGAGTGTACCCTCTATCGGTTTGCAGACGACATCAGGTTGGGCAGGAGTGTTGATCTGATGGAGGGTAGGAACGCTCTGCAGAGGGATCTGGACAGGCTGGATCAATGGGCCAAGGTCAAAAAGTGTGAGGTTCAAAAGGCCGAGTGCTGGGTCCTGCCGCTGGGTCACAACAACCCCAGGCAGCACAACAGGCTGGGGGAAGAGTGCTGGAAAACGGCACAGTGGAAATGTACCTGGGGGTGCTGGTGACAGTGACTGAACATGAGCCAGCGTGTGCCCAGGTGGCCAAGAAGGCCAATGGCATCCTGACCTGTGTCAGCCATAGTGTGGCCAGCAGGACCAGGGCAGTGATCGTACCCCTGTACTCGGTGCTGGTGAGGGCACACCTTGAATCCTGTGTCCGGTTCTGGGCCTCTCACTACAAAAGAGACATTGAGGTGTTGGAGCCTGTCCAGAGCAGGGCAACAAAGCTGAGGGAGGGTCTGGAGCACAAGGCTTGGGAGGAGTGGCTAAGAGTTCTGAGGTTGTTCAGCCTGGAGAAAAAGAGAATCAAGGGGACCTTATCACTCTCTACAACTATGTGAAACAAGATTGTTAGTGTCTCTTCTCATTAAGCAAGAGGGAAAGGCCTCAAGTTGCACAAGGGATAGTTTAGTTTGGATATTAGGAAAAATTTCTTCACTGAAAGGGTTGTCAAGTATTGGAACAGGCTGTCCAGGAAAGTGGTGGACTCAGTGTCCCTGGAAATATTTAAAAGACCCAGATGTGGTACTTGGAATATGGTTTAGTGCTGGACTTGGTTGTGCTGGGTTAAGAGTTGGACCCGATGATCATGAAGGCCTTTTCCAACCTAAACAATTCTACAATTCTGTGATTTTGTGCAGAAAACCAAGACCCAAATAGACAACCCAAAGCACCTGTAGTCACATATGAAAACTGAGATCTAGAAGTTCTTGTGTGATTGCTGTTATCCTTTAATTTGGATACTTACACAAACTGAAACTAGAAAGCAAATTTTTTTCTTTTTCAAAGCAGCCCTTCACAAGCCCCAAACTCACAACTAAACACCACCACCCCACCACCATCCATTCTTTCTAGCCTTGTATACAGTGCAGTAATTCAGATTATCCAGGAGACCTCAGAGAAAAAACAACAAACACTTTTTTTTTAGCAGTAGGAATCGTTCTTCAGGTTATACATGCAAGATGAGTGAGGCTTCACAATCCTTTTCAGCAGCAATTCCTGCTGACTTTTGTGGGTGGGAGAAGCTTCCACAAAGTATTGCAGCTGAGTCTCTGCAGGTGAAGGTAGCAGGGCTAATAGCTGGCTGCTGAACCTAGTGGGTACAGGGCATTTGAAAGAGATCAGGAAAGGCAGAAGGGAAGGTAACCCTGGGTGATGGAGATTTTAAAGGAATTGTTTAAGTTAAAGGCTAAACACAGGGTGGTATAAATAGTGAAACTACATGTTTGGTATGAGAATTTGTAAGAACACTTTGTGCTGGAATAGAAACTCAGATGCTCAAAATAGAAATGCTTTGTATCGGATAGTGAAAGAGACTTCAAAATTTACCACTCAGTCTTTGTTCACCCACTCAGGCAAGGATTTCATACACCATCAGATTAATAAATAGAGATTTATTTCTGAAGACCCCTTATTTTTAAAGTCCACATGCCAATTCTCTTATTGTTGAGTTTCACCGATCACAGACTGGACAAAGCGATTTTCCATTTTGCAAGACTTCATACCACTGAAAGAATGTTCTTTCCTCTGTTAATGGGCCTTCACATAAGTCTCTTGATATTATTTTGGACATAATTTTTGTAATTTAAATATGCTGATTTAATTTGTACTATTAATGGTAGATCAGTAAAATCACAAGATAAAGCAATGCTCCAGATATCTAGCATTCTGCAGACATTAACACCTGTATGCAATGGATAGATACCCTGTATTTTGTTAGCCTCAGCTTTTAGCTGCTAAATTGAAATTACTTTGGTATGAAATACCAGAATATGTCAGTGATAACATATTGTGAGGAGTGTCGTTATACAGATGGCTACTAAGTGATATGTCCCATCTAGATATCTTAAAAGTCACAAAGGCTCATTTCTTAGAAAGCAATACAATTATTTTTCAAAACTTAGATAACAATTATGTTGTAGGACTAATGCAAATATTTACAGTGGAGCTGAAGATGCAAAAAAAATTAGCTCAGCTGAAAGATATCTTAATCAATACCTTGAAACAAATACGGAAAAGCTTTGTTCCAGTGCTGTTAAATCTAGCTCCTCTCCATAATCTTTATTAGGATGCAAAAACCTTTATATCAATGCCTACAATATTCCAGATTTTATCCAAGATCTCTAATTCCTTCAAAATAAAACAGCATTATAGATTTCTCTTATTTTTCAAAATGTATCGACAAATACATATCTTTTAAAATCTGTATATATATATATTTAAATATTGACGGTCCTTTATGATTTAATTTCAGTATTATTTGTACAAGACCAAAAAAAAAAAAAATCCTGTCCACTGAGAAGCTGCAAGAAGTAAATTTATCTCCTAAAATGAAGATTGAAAGGCAAATCATCCCAGTGTGTTTTTCTGTAACTTATGTTCAAGAAGTGCATAAGCACACATCTAAATTGCACATAAATATAAAAAATTTTGATGTTTTAGACAGGAGATGGACACAATAAGCAGAAAGCATTATTTTTGAAATAGATGATGGAAAAATTTTACCTGTTAACAGCTTCAAGAAAATAAACAAATGCTTGATTTCAGAGAGTTTTGAATTATGAAAAGATAATTGAAACTTACATCTTGATGCATGGTAGGTGGTGTCTTCTGTGTCTTTTAAAATAAACTTGTTTTTGCACTTCTACAGATATACTTCTTTGGTCCTAAAAATTCACAATTTACCTGCTTTTGTTACATAAGTACACATAGCAGCTTGAAGTCCCCACTCAAATACAAGTTGAAATATCTAAGTATTACTAAAAGAAAAGAAGAAAAATCACAATTTCGTCTTGAAATGGGGCTTGCAAAGGACATTCAGAAGTCCAGCTGAGTTATAGTAACACTATAGTACAATCCTGTAGTACCTTTCACAAAGAATCTCTGAGTTCTCTTGAACTTAGCACAATCCAAAACACCTTTAGGTAAAGTTTTTCTCAGCAGTTATATTTTGAAACAGCTTTCCAACAGGTGCTAAGACAAAGACTTTTGAATACAAACACTGAATTTCTTCAGCAGAACAGCAATATTCACTAAAATATCCAGCTCCAAGATGTCCATGGTCGACTCCAAGCAATGAAAGAAATGTTTCCTACAACAGTTAAATATTAAGCTGATGTCATAGTAGATAAAATATCTGTGAGAGAACAGCATCATTTCATAAAGAATCAATATAAGATGAAAAAAAAATAAAAGAAGATATCTAAGAAACATAGAGTACTGAATGTCAGCCCTGATCACCAAAAACAATATCGTGGGGGAAAAGATAACATTGAAATGCAGTAAAGAAAATCTGGACTGATATGACTGCTGAAAAACAGTTTTCTTGCTCTGTATTTATTTCCATAATCTACCTGAATGTGATACAGAATAACAAATAAACCATTTTTGTTTGAAAAGCTCCTACACCTCAAGCAACCTGTGAGCAGTGGTCAGAATCATTGAGGAGACATCACCGACCAGTTCCTTTCCTCATCCCACTAGTGCTCCGGTTTTCTTGCTCTTAGCTCTTTGTACCTCCCAGCCACCTTCCTCACAATTATACTTCGGCACTGAGGTGAAATATTACCCTGCGCTGTTTCAGTTAGTATCATCACAGCACCACCTCCTTGAGACAGATTTCATCCAGAAGTAGGAAAAAGATAGAAAGACTGGGCTTTTCTCCAGAATCGTCGGTCCAAGAGTTTCTGCATGAAACTCTGCTCCAGTAGTTCATTGGTAACAGAGGATTGGAAGGTGAATAACGTAATGCCTTTATTCATTTTAAAGAAGACCAGAAGAAATTTAGCTGCCAGTCCTGGCATTATCACTTGATAGAAAACACACAGGAAAGTAAAGTGAGCAGCCACATAAAAATAATGGTGTGGGAAGAAGCTGACATTGTTTCTTTGAGAATATAATATGCCTCAGTTCTCACTGGCATTTTCTAGCAAAATTATCAGACTGACATTGCCTACCCAGTTATAAAAGGAAATAAAGTACTATATGCATCTTCTTGTAAAAGAGTAAAAGGTGTCCAAAAAATTAATAACTATAATAGAACATTTTTTAATATTGAAAAATTAAACAGAGGGGGGTTTAGAGCAGCAAACCTGGAGATTTCTAAATTTTTCATATATCAATTTTTCCAGTTTTTCTGCATTTGGATGTAAACCAGGATTAAGCAAGGAAAACAAAGGTTTGAAAAAACCACAATTCTTAACATTCTAGTTGAACACTAGAAAGGGACTGCTTAGATTTCATTATGATACAAATGGACTTTAGTTTCTCAAAAGTGTTCTTTTATGCATAAAGCACTACATTACAATGGGACATTTCTAATGAAAGAAAAAATAACCCCAAACGACCCGCAGAATATTTTGGAAGATTAAATGTTATATATTTGAGGCCATCTCTGACAACATGAGGAAACAAGTAGCACAGTTTCCATTTTGCTTCCATTTCAAAGGTCAGAAGAGTAAGACACCTTTGGCTAACTTCAAAAATTTGACACAAAAGTTCACTAGACAGACACAACATATTTGGAGACCTCTACAAATTGATGGCAAGCACTGCTGGCCAGCTCTACTTTCATAAAAGAATGAGTGGCATTTTTCTGCAACAGATATCAAATGCTACAGAATTAAAAAGGGCTAGGGTATACCATGCCCTTGGAAAGTGCTATAAAACAAACTCTAAAGACCTTTTTCTGAAATCAGCAATATGTTTATGAGAATCATTCTTAAAATGAACAGGGAAGATTTATGCTTTACTCCAAAAAGCAGCAGAATTATCATAAGCATTAGAAACAGCAAAATATCTAGAAAACTCAAAAATTCAGTTAGAAAACATTTAGATGAAGACATCTTAGAGTCTTACAGAATGTTTTCTGACACAAAGGTTGAATTTAGAATCTATTTGTAAATTTAAGCTGGAGACATCACTTTAAGTAAAAGCAGATAAGGAAACAAAGATTTGATAAAAAAACACTTCAGATGACCCACTCAGAAATGTTTGTCAAACGCTGAAGCAAAAGAAGACCTTTTACCCTTCTTTAGTGAAGAAACAGAAAATAAACTAAATCCAGTTTTTCATCTTGTATGGAGAACACAAAGTAACCAAACTCAGAGTTGTTAAGCTTTGAAAATAAGTGTCTCTCGTATTAGAACCTTTGTAGGAATATAAATGTTGAATATTTGGAGTTGAATCTGGATAGCAAGATTTCTAGGAACAAAATGTCTATCAAAGCACTTTATTGTGCTGTTTAAAGGAAAGTTTTACAAAAAATTTAAAGCCGTTACCAGGAGAGGTACCTAGAGATCTTCATATCAAAACAGTCTTTATCAGCTATAATTTTTGCCCCACTCAGAAAGAGCTGAGTGCTCATTGCAATTCGGTTGTCTGAGGGTGACTGTAGAGTGTCACTGCTTATTTAATCAAAACGAGTAAGATTTGTCAGTTGCAAGATACTTTTCAGTTTTGGCCTGGGTGTTTTGATACAGCCACAGCTATCAACTAATCATCACATAGCTGCTTGCTCACTCCTTCACTCCTCCCTTCCCCTCTCCCCTCTCCCCTCTCCCAGTGGGATAGTAAGGAGAACCAGAAAAAGGTAAAACCTGTGGACTGAGATAAAAACAGTTTACCAGTTGAAATAAAGAAAAATATTGTAATTATAGCAATAATAAAAAACATGGCAATAAAAACACTAACAATAATGATGGAAAGGGAGATAACAAAAAGAGAGGAGCGATGCCCAGCCTGTCCCTGAGAAGCAAATGGCCCCTCTTAGCCAACTGCCCCCAGTTTATATATAAATGGCCCCTCCTGGCCAACTGCCCCCAATTTATATATTGGACATGGTGTTCTATGGGGTGGAATATCCCTTTGTTTTGGGTCAGCTGTCCTGGCCATGCTCTCTCCCAGCTTTTTTTGCTCACTGTCAGAGCAAGGGAAACTGAAAAGTCCCTGACTTAGGGCAAGCACTGCTCAGCAACAACTAAAATATCAGTGTGTTATCAACATCATTATCACCCTAAATCCAAAACACAGGACTGTACCAGCTGCTAGGAAGAAAATTAACTTCCCCAGCTAAACCCAGGACAATGGTACTTCTGTTTTTCGAGCAGTGAGAAGTCAAAGATGTGGTGTATTCAAAGGCGTCTTCATAAAAGTTTCAGTGCTAGGGGGTTTGATTTAAAACAGGTACAGTTTGAAAAGGATTCCTTAGTTATTTTCAGAGAAAACTGGATAAACACTTTAAATTAAAGTTGTTTTTAAGAGATCAGAATAATTGTAAACATTTCTGGAGTGAAGTACATGATATTTCCTAATGAACTGCTGAAAACCTATCTAACCAGAGTGCCAAAGAAATTGGTACTAGTTACATCACTTTTCCTTGTTTACCAGGACTATAGATGTTATAATATACAAGCCATATGAAATAAAATCCCGACTCTGAAGAGCTTACAGTCTTGAAGCAAGCCACACTGCCACAAGCAAGTAATAAATTAATATGAATATATATATATATATGTACATATTTAGCATAAAGGTCCACATGTTCCTTGTGTGGGTTGTTTTGGGCTTTTTTCCTACTTGCTGTATATCTACCCTGAGGCTTCCAATATATAGTATCTAAATACCCTGAGAAATAGGTTCTGTCTTCAACAACTGAACAATCAAAATGTATTTTCTTCAGTTTCTCAGCATTCTTCAGCATGAGGCTAACTATGACTGACTATTTTGTATGGAGTTAAACAATGTGTATGCTAACCTCCTTTTCATTTCATGTGACAAAGCTGACAGCATGCTGTAGAAATAAGATGATGCACAAGTATAAATATACATACAAATTCAGGAGCTAGAAGATACAAGGCATGCCTCATCAGCAAGTTTCTGCTGAGATAGGAGGGCATCTTTATCTGTCCACTTCCTATTTGCTCACTGCCTTCTACTTAGGAGTCTGGGTTAGAGCTTATCACATAGTGAGAAAAAAAAAGGATTACTTTTAAAGAGCTCCATTTTATCCAAGTTTATTCTTGTTAAGCTTGACCACCGTCAAACCCAGGTTTGCTGACTTAAGAAAAATAGGAAAGTGGTTTTTCCATCTAATATCACATTCCCATTCTATCTCATTCTATTCCAAAATACATTAAGAAAAAAAAAGCTAAGGATGAATCTGGAAAATTAAGAAGAAAGGTAAATATAATAGTGGAGAACCTGCAAGAAAGGATACTTCTGTTTTTGTGTAAGAGTTTCAATTTTTTTTGTCTAGTCAATGACTTTAAAGAGAGCAAGAACTACAGACATCACATCTTCATAAGAAATCATTATAAATCAGTCCATAACCATGTTCTGTTGTCTTGAAAGAAAACAGGAAAAGAAAAAAAAAAGAAAAAAAAGAGGAAAAAAAAATTTCTGGTATTGGATAAAATACTTTCTGGTGTTGGGTGTGACCTACACTGCAACAGTGGAAAGCTACAACTACCCGCATTAATTTTCCTTTTTTGGGTAGAATATGAGCACTTTATATGCAAAAAGCACCCTTCAGTCTGAGCAATCTGAAGCTTCATACTGCTGGAAGAAACAGCAGGAAAACTCTGGAGAACAGGGATGGTCCACCCTTAAAATTCCTTGAAATATATATCTAGGCCATGCTATGGTACCAGTTCCACTTGCAGACAGAGAGTAGAGGGCTGAATAGGGAAAAGGATGACAATATTTCCTACAGTTCCTATGATCTTAAACATGAGAAAATATGTAGGCAAAAAAAATTTGTCTCAGCACCTACCACTGGCAGTCAAAAGAATTTTTCATTTATGTGATTATCTTTAATGTTAGCCTATATATATAGGTCATGCAAAGTGTGAAAGAACTGAAAAATAATGGAGAAAGGAAGAGAACGTCAAGGTTTGGCAGAATTTCTTGCAGAAAACCGGTACCAATATAAGATTTTGTGAACCATTTTTCAATGTTAGTTACACTGAAAATTTTAAAAGGAGAAAATGTGAACAGAACTAAAAAATCCCCCAAAATAAAAACAGTTTTCCACTTGAATGTGCTCATATTAAAATTGTGAGAAGTCTTTGAAATAATGTTTAAAAAGTTCTTGAATCCATATGAAGTTTAAGAATTAATTAGAAGAAGGATGGACATTTATTTTTTGGGACATACAGACACTAATTTCCTTTTGTCCACATGAAAATAATATTTACACTATTTTACATGGAACAATACCTTCTCTTAATTGTCGAAGTGAAAAAATACGAAAGGGCATTTCTCACATCAGTATTTCTGGTCAGATTTTTCCATCAGTAACATCACAGGATAAGTCATAAAATTTTCTTGTAAAAATAGGTGTATTCTTTGCTGTTAGAGGTTTGGATAATTATGTGCATATATTGTCAATACCAAACATATCACTGAGACCCAGTACTTTGAATAGCCTCTTACCAAACTGATTTAAAATGGAAGCATTTTCTTTATGACTTACTTCAAGTTAAATTTACACTACTATTTCTTTGGATTAAAAATGTGTAACTTGTAGAGTGAATGTTTGGAAATTGAACAGTCACAAACAAATATCTAAAACTTCAGGATGTGGTTTATGGAAGATGATAGACTGAACTGAAAGCAACTTAAATTCAAATCAAAGCGCATGGTTTGTAACAGAATTTAGATGTTTAAACAGTTTCCAGCACGTATGGGCACCAGAGTTTCAATTTAATTTCAGAAAAGTGTTTTTTATAAATCATATTTCATGTTGTGGACTTTTTTATAACCAATAAAACCACATTTATTTATGTCAATTAGCATAAGTTTTTGTATTTGAACAGCTTCAGAAAAATACAGGAGTAGCTGAGCAAGAATTGATCATGGATCCCGTGCCCTTCAGCATATCATGTCACAATTTGTAAAAAGTTGTTTCTACCCTTGTGACCTCAATTATAAAGAATGAAAATCTTACTATTGTGAATTAAACTAACTTCATTGTATGAATCTGTAACTTCAGTTTTGTTGTCCTGGTAACTACAAAAACAGCCTTGTCATTTAAGTGTTCCATTTATAGTGGTTATTGTTTATGTGAGTGTATGGAAAATTACTTATTTCCTACTGTGAGTCCTTCTCATAATGATAGGTGTTACCTGAGTTTTAATCTTAATCCCAAATTTTGATTTCCATGAAGACTTTGCACACACTTAAGTGATTTTACCAAAAAAACTTCATGAATATAGTTCAACTAAAATAATTCAAAACATATGGTATTCAACAGAATATATATTTCAAAGCTGTCACTAAATGGCTAATCCTGTAGCCTCCACATTTCACTAGACACATCATTTATGCAGTTTTTATTTTATTTCTGAATTGTGATAGCTCTGTTAGGGATGAATGAAGTTGATCCAGGATGAATCCAGATGTGAGTTGGCAGGAAATAAATTTATGTCATGAGGAATTAGATTATTTTTGTTCTGTATTTGACTTGTCATTGATTACTAAATTTTCCCTATTGAGTCCTATCTTCACCTCTCATACAACATGGATTGACATGACAGCTCCTTGCCAGGATATTACTTGAAGTCTAATGCTGTCTTGTTGTTAGGAAAAAGAATGTCAACTTTTCTAACATTCTTCAATGAAGAAACTTACAATTTCTTTTTAAAATTATAAATCCAGAGGAGATGAAAAAAATTGGAGATTTATGGTGTATATATTGTACAATAAATTCTTAAGTATCTAAAAGTTAGTCTTTAGCTAGATAACCCTTTAAAAATGTCTTTAGTCGGTACTGGAGAAAAATATTTTTAATCATACACACAGCAGTACTCTGTGCTGTTGCTGTTCAAAACCAATTCTTCTTCCATCAGAAAAAGAAAAGAGAAGGTAGGAGAAATAGCTGCAATTAGTGTATTACTTGTAAAATTAAGAATAAAATCCTTTCTTTTCCCAATCCCCTCCTCTTCTAAAACAAATTCACATTAGTCTATCTGTAAGGTCCATTATATGTGTATCGTACAACACTTCATTTGTATTCCATCACAAATGATTTGGCACATTCCATTGGTAGTGGCACAGAGGAAAAATAAATTGCAACACTTGATACTGAATAATAGTTGGAAAAACCTCTAAGTTTCTGTACCACTGCTATGGAACTCTGATCAATCATAATTGCCCGTCAGACCTTTACATCTTGTCTCCACATCAAATGTCAGAACACTCAGGCTGAAGTTCTAGCACTGAAAATCAAAAACTGGTTGCTGTCAAGGACCCTGTCTACAGTATGATGCTGGATATTTATCAAAATTGATACAAATAAAATACACAAAAGAAATACATTTAAATTAATACGTGAAATTTTCAAAACTCTTTATATCAAGCTGCTAATTAATGCATGGCCACTCTGGTTAAACACTGTTCCTTTGCATGTCTTTGGTGGGTTTCATCAGAAAAACCTGTGAGGAGCTGCACAGTAGCAAGTACTTAAGGAAATGGCACTGACAGTGGCACCATAATATCTTTTTCAGCATTCTCTGGAGCTAAGAGAAATGAGTTTGACAGTGCCATATGCTTAGGAATGCAGGAGCTCTCAGGGGATAACGGGTGACCCTCACTCTTAACCTGTCAAAGCTAATTTTTCAGAATTATTCAATAAAATAATTGCAAAAGTGTTTTTCTGGAATATCTGAAAAAGTTAGATTTGTGCAGGCAAACGTTGGAGTGGGGAATTTAGCTAAGATGGACATGAGATTTTAGAACAATCCCTGAAGGTCTTTTAATTCACTGTAATTATGTTCCAGAAAGACTGTGAAGTTGTGTAGAATATTTAGTCAGAGTTCCTGAAAGAAGGACTTTGATTTGCTAAACTTAAAGTATAGAAAAAATCCTGGAGCCCAGTCTAAGGAATGAGTAACATTGAATCTAATGCCTTAGTTATTAGGAGAAAGGGATGGTTTAGGAAATGTCCAGATGAACAACTGACCAGGAATTATTTTAAATGATGCAAATATATTGGTGTCCTATAAAAAAAAGTCCTAATAACATCCAAAAAATACTTTAGAATTATTTCCACCAGCATTTCATCAATATTTGAGTGACTCTAGTCAGAGCTGTAAATTAAACACATTTACATCTGCATGGGACAACTCGAATAATTGAATCGATATTCTTATTATGAGAGAAACAGACAATTCTTCTGAAAAAATAGCAACCCTTTCATATTTCTAAATGTGAAACACAAAAAGTACAATGAATAATGAGCTATATTCATATTATCACCACCTTACTTGGTTTACAGTAGGTTCTATAAAATACAACTAAGTTTCAGAAAAGAAAAATCACTTTTGACTTTATAAGGCAAAGAATCTAACTCCAGCTCAGACTTTTCAAAAGATCTTAGCCTTTTAAATCTCAATAGACATTGTATCCATGGACAGGACCAAAACTGTGAATTTCTACTTTTCAAAATTTAGACAGCATAAGCTTCTCAAATGAAAACCCAAAAAAATTATCTTAACTTTTAATGGATTTTTTTCTTTCAGTCAGTTTTTTGTTGTTTTTTTTCCTTCCAGATGAGGAGCAGGTTTTATGATTATAACTACTAGAAAGTGGCAATCCGTATTTAGAAAACATATGACAGCAGATATGCATTAAAATTTATTTCAATTTTGCAGAAAAAAACCACAAAACAATCTTAATTAGGTAAAAGTAAAGGCAACTGAGAAACCCAGTATACCAGGAACTTGGAAAAGGACTGAGATTTTACTTTGTGTGAATTGGAGAAACAGGGGGAGCTTAGTACAGGACTAGAATACCACTTAAAAGCTCTTCATCGCACTAGTCATCTCATATATATATACCAGCCCATGATCTGGCCACTTATTCTAATTTTCTTTCTACTGAAAACTTTACTACTTCTTCCAAGTAAATTTCTGAATTTAAGACTTCAGAAGAAGGAAGGGCTGTTTCCTTAAAAGAGACATGAGAAATATGCAAGTCTGTATGCTTGGTGATGAAGTGGCAGACAGAAGTGCTACATTAAATCCAGAATCAACAAAGACTACAAACTGCATGGAGTAAAAAAAAAAGTGAACAGGAAACTCATGTAGGGTTTCTGCCATTTCTGTATGCAAGTCTGGGATACTGCAGTCTCTCTGTAAAAAAATACTACAATCTCTGTAAAAAACAAAGGTTGGCTTTTAGGCATTTTGCTGTGCAGTGGCATTGGAAGGGCCAAAATATCCAAACAGGAAGCATCATGAAATTTATTGGCAATGGCTCAATGAGCACACACCAGCAAAAACACTTAAGCAACAGCACTGGCAGCTGCCTGCTGAGAGAGAATTCTGCTAACAGAACAGTTGGCTGGGAAAGGTAGAAGAAGAAAATAACTTCAGCGACTGGAAGCCAACCATATCTCTCTTTCTCAGAATCAATCTCACTGAGAGTTGCAGTAAGTTGTCATATTGGGAGACACCACAGAAAATGAAATAACTTGAGCAGCAACAGCAAGACTGGAAATTGCTCTTCAACAGGCATACTAAAAATGTGCTGTGAAATATGGACAAATTTTCTCTCTGGGAGCTGTGGTCCGTATAAGCCAAAGCCAAAAGAGTTGTGTATTTTCAAAAGCTGCTGAAGAGTTTTACTCTAACCACTAGGGTTTTATATTTTCAACTGAAATCATAGAATCATGGAATTGTTTAAGTTGGAAAGGACATTTAAGATTATGGAGTCCACTCTCAAATTACAGTTATCATTAAGAATTTGTTTTCACTAGAAATTGTTACATCATTTCCTATTTATACATTTGAAGTAAAATATTGAAGTAAGTTAATAATAAAACTAGCAGTACGTTATTAATCAAATTAAGTATCTGGGGTAGAGAGGGAGTTTATGTGTATTAGGGCAGAAATGAGAAAGAAGTTGTGGATCAGTATCTGAAATCAACTGATGACTATTGTGTCTGGTGCCAGTCAAATACCAGAAAATAGGTATGTGTATTTGTCTTCTTAAGATATTCTGTGTATTTATGATACATTGGTTGTGGAATGTAAGACCATATTTTGAACTGTAGCATCCTATTGAGCTACAAAGTATAAGGGAGTTTTACTTTCAGTGAGACCAGATGTCTGCCAGCTGTTCATATACAAGGCTGATCCTTACTCTAGAAAAGATACATAAATAGCTTTTAAAAAGGTAAAGCAATATTTTGTGCCTTTAGCAATGTCTGTTGTAAATACCAGTAGGTACAAAGACAACTTAGCATGTTACAAACAAATATCTCATTGCATTTTACTGCGTCCTGTCTCAAGGCAAAATGAGGCAACCAACTGTTAACAGCAAAGTCCATGACATAGCCAATCAAACAACTGAAACAGTAAAATACACCTGTATTTTGGATCCCTAACACATTACCTACTACATCAAAAGAGAGACACAATGGGCCCTTGTTTGAGCTGTATAGCCCAGAGAGTTTACCGGAAGAGGATGAGTTTCCCTCATATTCTGATATGTGCTCTGGGCTGCATGCTTGAATTCTCAAGGTCACAGAAAGTGAGACATAGTGGGAGCAGGGGTGGAAATAAAAGTCATAAATGAATGATCATATCTGAGTAAAGAAAAAAAGTCGTGCTTAATGAACGTATTTATTTTCTATGGCAACTGTTCCTGGACAAAGTTTCTGCCAGACCTATCTGAAAATCATGAAAAACACTACATGGATATTGTCCTTGAAAAGAACTTGTGGTCACATTGGAGTCAGATTAGGCATCTCTCTTCTCTTAGTTCTAAGGGGACACTTGAAAAATTCCATCCTAATTTTTTCTTGCCTGGGAAAATGCAATATTGTCATTTGGAATTTCCCTGGGTACTATCATCTTTTCTTATATATTATGACTATATTTCTTATATATTAGACTATAAATCTTACTATTTTAAACCACAAGGAGAATTGTGACAGAAGACATCAGTATCACTGCATATATCATAAGCGTTTTCTCCTGGTTTGACTTCTTTTAGATGGGTTGGAAAGCCCCATATGGGCTTGGAAAACAATCTGAGATGTTTCCTATTTGTGGCCTGGATAAATAGGAGAGGAAGAAAAAATAGTCCAAAGAGAGAGGCAAATTGTTAAATAAGATAATATGCTTATAGTCAAATTTGAAGAACAAGTCTAAGTTAATTAATTTTATTGTCTTATTAAAATAATAAATATCTCTCTTAAGTGAATACTACACTGACATGATTCATTTTCTGTTAACCTAGATGGTTTTAACATTCCATAGACAGTGCCATTTTATGCCACTCATTCCCCGAGGATTAGATTTCATTATGTTTATCCATAGCAGCCTGTGAGTTACTATGCATGAAGATTAAATTATTCTAATGAGACCACTCATGAAACAAAGAAAAAAATCATGAGGGAACATGCAGAATATGACTTCATGGTGACACTTTAATCCTCTGCTTGCATTCCTTCCCCTTACAAACTTAGACATCCACTCCCAACTTTCAATAGCACACTACCTTCTACTTGCTTTAAAGAGGTTCAGGCTGCTGTAAACTTTCTTAAGCCAGACTGAAATTTAAGTCAAAAAGGAAAGTCTGTGGACATTAGAAGCCAGGGCAGATGACACAGGAGGACTACAGAGATGCTGTTTGCCACTCTAGGAGAAAAATTCATAAGGCCATAGCTTGAGTAGAGTTCAACCTGGATAGTATTGTGAAGGCCAAAAAAAAAGGCATTTTGGCATATTTTAACAGCAAAAGAAAGATTAGAGGTAACACCGATCTAGTACTTGATGAGGTTATTCCACCCAAAAACCGGGAAAAGACAAAGCAGAGATGTTTAATGACTTATTGAAGGAGGTGATTGTCCCACTCTGCTGCTCTGTGGCCTCACCTCAAATCCTGTGTGCAGTTTTGGGCACGACAATATGTGAAGGATGTGAAGCTTTTAGAAAGCATCCAGAGGAGGACTACAAAGATGGTGAAAGGTCTCAAGGACTAAACTTATGAGGAGAGCCTGGGATCACTGGTTCGTTCAGCTTGAAGAAGGCTGAGGGCAACTTTGTCACAATCTATAACTTCCTCGAGGAAAGCAGCAGAGGGGAAGGTGCTGATCTCCAATCTCTGATGACTAGTGATGGGACAAAAAGAAATGAAGTGAAGCTGTATCACAAGAAGTTGAGTCTTGATATTAGAAAACAGTTCTTCACTGAGAGGGTGATCTGTCACTGGAACAGGGTCTCCAGAGAAGAGGTCATTGCGCCAAGCCTGCCAGAGTTCCAGAATATCTAGATAATTTTACTCCCATGGCTTAGTTTTTTTTTAGTTTTAGGTCATTTTACAAGGGGCAGGAAGGTGGATTCAATGATTCTTATGGATGTCTTACAAATTGATATATTCTATGAGTCTAAAATTTACCTGAAACAAATATAGTAGACAAATATTAAAAAACGTAGAAAAAAAAATTAGAATGAAAGACCAGTACAGCTCTCATGTAAACACAGGACTAAATATTCTGGTATGACAGCCATTTCTACAGCAAAGAAACTTTCACAGTTACGGTAGTGAAACAGCCATCTGCTCTGGGTAGCAGGTTCAAACTTACAAGACTTTCCGCTGTGCATGTGTGAAATGTTTGACTCATGCCATGATTTCTTTAGTCCCTGTGCACACGAAAGGCTCTCAATCATACTAGCCTAGATATTTACACAGCTACAAGATATTGTATAAGGCAATGGACAAACTTGGTCTTACTTGTGCAGTTTTCCCAGTAGCTCTGGTATATTCTGGGCTTGGTTTTTTGCAGATGTTGTTTCACCTTCTTTCTACTTAGTCATTCTGTCTAATTTCATGTTCAGTACCATCTTTTTCCAGAGTCATAATTGCATCCATGCCCTGAAATAGCTAGTGTTTAAGCTTACAATATTCTCCTCCTAAACAGATTCAACTTTCTCTTGTTAGCATCATCCTTTTTTATTAATAGTTATTAATACATTGACTTCTGTTGTGCTTTATTTTCTATGTTAGTTGACAAAAGGTTTGAAGGGCAATCCATTTTCACCTATGATCCTTCTCATCGGTACTAAGCTATATTTCTGTAGCACCTTTGGGACTTTAATCTCGAACTAAGTGTTACTTCAGTTATAGAGGCCTTCAAGCATGCTAGAATGAGTGGGACAGCTCAGATACACAACTCATATTGCTAATACTGCAGCATGACAAGGATTGGTTTTTTTAATAGGAAGTAGATTTGGGCTAATAACTCAGAGTTGTCATAGTGAGGAAGTCTTCCTCATATTTCTTCATCTTCCTCCTCATCTTGAACCATATTCTACTTATTTCTGTCTCTTCTGTAAGCTTCTTTAACATTATCTTGACAGGAAACAGCCAGAAATTTCCCCCCTACATAACAGTATTTAAAGCAGCCATGAAAGGGTTTAAGATACTAAGGAGCTGGCGAAAAGTAGCTGTTGGTAGAGAAAAGCTGACTGAAACACCTCATTTAGCAACAGTGGATTGTTGTATTACCTGTCTACATTTTCTGGGAGTGTGTCCTCTGTCAAGTAAATTTTTTATCAATGAAATGTACTTAAGATAGTGTTTTCATAGCAATCTGTTCTATAAATGACAAATTGCCTCACTGGTTGTGTGACAGGGCTGATGCACTCAAATGGCCTTGAGAACCAAAAAGACCTTCACAGGACCAGAAACATCAAAAAGTCTTTTTTTCTTTCCACAACTCTACATTATGGAAGGAAAAAAGGCGTAACCTCTGCATCAACAGAAGCCACTGTCATATCAAGGGACATTACTGTATAATGGGAGCAAAATCTGAACTATAAAGATAGATATACAACACACTTAGTCTGTCCTTTCTTATACACAGCTGGGTACATTGTTTCCCTACGCTTCTATTCTGTTACATATTTATTTTTATCAATAAATTATCTTTAACTGTGAGAATACTTCTTCAAAGAACCAAATTTTAGCAAGTCCTTTAGTCTGAACATGCAATATATATTCATGCATATGTCTATACATGAATACACATGAAGTCTCAGTTTCATGACACAGTCTTAGCCAATGCTCCATTGTGCTTTATTACAAAGAAAATAGAACAGATTTTTTTTTCACTACATTTGGGCAATTTCCTGTTCAGTTCTCTGTGTGTCTCACTCTACAAAGTTCATGCACATCATGTGTTTTACATTAGTAGGTTTAGTTTCAATCATTTTTCTACTGTGAATTTGTAAGCTGAAAAGCACTTAATCAAGTGGTCTGTTACCACTCTAATCTGAAAATAAGGCCAAAAAGGCAAGTGTTACATCTTGACAATTGTCAATGACATTAATAGATTTGAAAGTGGAATGGCAAGGTAACCTCTGTGCTCCTAAAGTTATTTGATTAACTTCCAAGATGAACCTTTGCTAAAGAGCTCTGATCTCCTCATAACACCTTCAGGTTTTAGGTTTATTTTTTCTTCCAGTGAGAAGACAGTTTTGGTTTCCCCACCTGAAGGGCTGTGTAAAATAAATGTCAGATATTTAATGTGAATTAAAGAATAAATTTCAAGATATCAATCAGGTGAATTGGTACCTGTGTTTATTACTTTTCACTTAGGTGATTGTTTTTCCAGTTTGATCTTTCCTCTCTGACAGTCAGTAAATACCTAGTATTAAATTGGACTTATTGTGTTCAATTTGAACTTATTGTGTCCAATCAAGTACTGTACCATGTTATTGAACAGTCTGTTGTTTCTTTTTGCTTTGAGTGCTCCACAGTGTACAGAAATATTTTCTCTCACAGTACTTTTCCCATATCACTCTTAGAGGAAACTTAAAAATTTCTTGAAGTTTTTTTGGGAAAAAATACATTTGATACAATAAAAAGAGATTGTTCCACCTTGTAAAATCCAACAGTCTAATGCTTATGTAGTAAAAGGTTAAGGAATTAAGGAAAAAAAGCTGAGAAAATTTCCTTGTGTGAAGAAATTGTAGAAATTAATCCATTTATGGGAAGTTCGAGTATTGAAAATGTAGCAATCGCCAGTAAAAATCTTTCAGTAAAATGACAGGCTGGAATTAAACAGAAAACTTCTTCCACATTTTTATCTTCTATAAACAAAAGCTATAAATGAAAGTTTGTTACTCATAAAAGAGAATATGAGCACTTAGCTCATGGCATTAATTTATGCTTTACGTTAGAACATATGGTAGTGATAGGAATAAACTTACAATAAAAATATTTGACATCAACCATCAAGATTTACATTTCCACATTTATTTATTTATTTGAACAAAACCTCCTACCCTTCAAGAAAAAAATTATGGCCTTTCAATTTATTTTTTTTTCTCCAAACATTCACAAATGTACTAATCCCACGTTACTATTAGAAAAAGTTTTCAGAGTGTCATTAAATTAACACTGTGCTTAAAAATTTTTCCAATCATCTCTATCATAACAGTAAAAACCTGGCTTTTCCTATTGATTATTACCATTCAGTCCTTTCAGGTGAAAGTCTAAAACTATGTAGCAAAGACATTTTTCTGATCTGACCTCTCTATTCAGTTAAATAGCTATGCTACATATTTTAGCATTTGATTTAAAAGCAAAAGATGTTTTCTTTTATGATAGGGTACGATATGATTAAAAGGCATAAAAATCCATGTTTATGCATATTTTCTAATTACATTTTCTTTTCTCTCTTGGTCTTTCAAAATGTATGAAGACAAAACTACTGCTCACTGTCTCCATAGAGACACCATGACAGTATCAGGAGAAAATATTTTTATTTCAGTACCTAATGGATTTGCCTCCTGAGTAAAACCACTCAATAAGGAAAGTGCCAGGAATAGAAAAGATATTCATTACAGTGTGCAGCTCATTGTGATCTGCATTGGCTTGGTCTGTGCTAAGTGGTTTAGCACAGTATTTAGAAATGTTGCAGAAGTAGGTTTCTTTTCAGATTTGTTTACTTTGCCAGATTCAGGGCTTGTTTAAGTTCACATTCCAGTTTAAATGACACAAAAGAACAGTCCATTTCCCTCAATATAGGAAAATGAATATTTTGCTTGGCATGGAGCTAAACTTGGTTAAAAAAAGGAAGATATTTATTTATGGAGAAATTCTGTATAATTTAACTGATAATTATCAGAAGGGAGTTTTTTGATTCATAAAATAAACCTGGAAAGATGTGATGACTGCCTGCTAGACTATCACTCTAAACCAGAGTTTGCATGTGAAGTCAAGGCTGTCCACAAGTTAATAATTTTATTTTATGAAAGAGAGAGGCAATACAGAATCTTAACATTTTTTACTATTTTAAATACACAGATGTTTAAAAGAAGTTCACCACCTATAGATTATTAGATATTTCTAATTCCCCTTCAAAATACAGTGTGGCACTATATAGCATGTATTAGTATATGGCAGAGTTTTATAGTACTGATTGTATGATCAAGCTGATTCATTATTTGAACAGAAAAAAAAAGACCAAACCAAATTAAAGTATATGTCCTTCCAGGTAATTTAGGCCTCTTAAACCCAAATTGATTCATTAAGAATATGTGATTGGAATTTTTTAACTTCTTATGATGTTCCAATTTACTAATACATTTTTTAAAATGTGTAAAATGGATTTTAGCTCACTGGATGAATTTTAAGTTTTCTGAGGTATCAATTTCTCATTGCAGGGAATTTCAGATTAAAAGATATATTAGACTGGTATATCTGTAGTTATGATGTTATCAAAAAATAATGCCACCTGAAAAATCTCCGGGTCTCCTCTTTTTGAACTAAATATACAGTGATTTTGGAAGAGGGTATTAACTCTAATTCCACTGTTACCGTCAAGGTTAGATACCACTCTTTTCATTCCCATTCACTCTCACGGTTATGAACAGATTTCCATGAACCTTTTGCAAAAAAATCCCCAAACCAACCCAACCCCTACACCATCATCCATTTAGAAGCACTGAGATGTCTCTTTACATCATGTTCCACTCCTGTTTAGAATACTGTAAAATAAAACAGATTTGGTCAATACTCCTGAACTGGGAGCTGAAAGATGGACAACAAAGCCTTCTCACTACTTTTCCAAATGTTTTAGAATAAATATAGATGAAAACACATTAAAAAAAAAATATCAAAAGCACTGAGCATCCCATCCAGATTTTCGGTAACACCGAACTACTTGTTGAGACATGGCAAGAGTGCCATTACTTGTCACTGTATTCCGTTACACTGCAGGCTCTGCTGACTGCAGTACAATTTCAAGTAGTCCCAGTTATTTTAGTAGTGCAAAGGCTCAAAATTTGATGTGAGATAGTAGTAGAGAAAACAATTAGGTTTGAAGTATTGGGTAGAAATTGAAATTTGCTCTGGAAGAAGGGAAGAAGTAAATAAAATATACTCCTATTTCCTATGGTTTAAGACGAAGTGTTGGTTACTGAATTCTTTCGTTGGCTGAACAGGAATAGAATAATGCTAGTATTAGATTAATTAAGATCTGATTTACCAAATTATAATAATGTACAAATGATGGTGTTGGACAAAAAAGCACAATTTGACGGTTAAAAATAAAAAAACCCTATTATTGTCATCTCCCATGGCTCTCTGTGGTACTCCGCTAAATGAAAAGCCACCAAAAAGTTGCACTTCAAGTCTCTCTGAAGAGTGTTACCCTGATTGATTTAAGTCAAAAGCCAAATAGACATATTCATTTGGGAAATACAAAGCAAGTTGCAGTACTTGATTGTATTAAAGACGCTTTTGTTGTTTGAGAGAGACACTTAGAAATGCAACTATTTTATTTTCTAGTAACTCACATATGTACTCTTTTGTTAGTCTGTTTTCCATTAAGTCGTCAAGTCAGTGACCAAGAATTTAATGAGAATTTTTTATTTCAAATTGCAAACTTAAAAACTATGTTGTCTGTTCAGGGATCTACCTTCAGGAACTGACATTTTTTGCCTTAGTTTTTAATTGAAAAATACTTTAGATGTATCCTGAAATAAAATCCTGACGATTTATTCTGAGGAAATCTGCAATTCTGAAGTGATGGCACCACAGAAAACTATGTATAGTAGTGGTGCAAGACGTGAATCTTATAACACCTTAAAAACATATACAAGGTAAAATCACCAGAATACTATGGATATTGGAAGACAGAACATTTGGCTCTAACAGTTTGCATTAATTGAGGGAGGCACAGCTGCATTTGGAAAATAAAATCTCCGTCTGTATAAGATAGTCTGAGAAACTTGATACTCGATCAGATTGTTCAGACACTTCTTGACAAATTATCTATTTTGTTTAGATTTTTGAGTTCTTGGAAAAAGCTAAAAGCTGAGAAAAGGGACCCGTGGTCTGGAAAACATACAATGGGGTATAGAAGTTGATTGGTGAGAGTGCCATTCATAATTTCCATTAGTAATGGTTAAACAATACATATTAAATAACAAAAAGTCTGTGAAAGTTATCTGGGAAACTGGGAAGGTATATTTCCAAGCCCTTTATTCACATAGAAAAACTCTGTTTTATTTTTTAAAATGCTCATCAGACTTTCAGGAGATAATTCTCTAAAGAATTTTTTTTCATATGAGTAAAACAAATCTTATTGGGATGAAATAACATTTTAATTTAAAAATAAATAAATAAAATAATGAAACAACTACAAGAACAAAACATATTATATGCTGAGAATACACTTTCCTTTTACACAGTGAAATGCAAAATAAAAATGAGAAAAGAGAGTTTTCAAATAGATGTCATAATCTATGGAACTTTTGAAAACTCCTTTTGTGGCATCTATAATTTTTCAGGTCAAAAATTTTTTACAAAGGGACTGAAAATCCAAAAGTTGGCAAGAAAAAGTGTAGCTTAAAAGAGTAAAATCCTTTTCAAATAAAGAGAAAGGTAGCTGTTTTACCAATTTTAAAATGAGGTGGATAATTGAGGTTTTATTCATTTTTCTAGACATTTAAACTACTTCGCCTTCTTTCTTTGCTCTGCAAACACAGATAACAGATGCAGTCTTTTAATCTATAAACAATATTTATTTGAGGTAGGGCTACTTTCCTAAAATTTATCATTTTTACATGACCATCCCTTTTTATCTCCTTATCCCTCTATTTTCCCAAATGTTTTACTGTCCAAAGCACCTAGATCCCTTCCTTTGAATATTCCTTTGTTCCCTCTGCATATCATCCTACAATGCTCATAAATCAAATTATTTGCATAACTATTTTGCTTCATTAGACTTATATGCTTGAAAGTAGGAGGAAGATTTGAGATTCTTACTGTAAATTGTTGCCTTTTGGGGCTCTTTTAGAATAATAATTGGGATTGTTCTCTATGGAAACTCTCTTTGCTTTGAAAATGTAGTTTTAGAATACAAATGTACATTAGGTACAGTATGTAAGTATTTATATGTCCTTAGTGTAAACTCCTTACATGCCAGGTAATAATGTTATGCATATGTAGCAGTGGCTGCAAAAATGATGCTGAAATCATCACTTCATTTTCCTTTTCTAGATTAAAGCAGATAAATGCTTCTTTTTGATGCTTGGGATATAACTGTGGAAATTACAACAATGGCAAAGGGATAAAATATTAATGAGACAAATACAGAATAATCTTGCTCAGACTTATTTCTCTAGCTTTTGGTATCCATAGAGGACATTTATGTGTTATTTTGATGTTCTGTGTTGAGGAAAATTGTGGTTGCAATGACAATGTTTTCAAAAACATTGGATATACTACTCAAAAGAGCCTTAATAGGAAAGTACACTCTGTTTTTTTTCTGTGTGGGAAATAAAACGATCCCAGTAAATTGAATTCCAGACTGAATTTCAAGGGCAATCAGAGTGTATACTGTAATGTTTGAAACCTCGAAGTATTGAGAACTTCACCAAAAAACGGGCCAGAATTGCAGACCTAAATAAATACAAAATTTTGTCAGGAGCATGGAATATTTCACAAAGAGTACAGTAGGGTTTGCTGGAATATAATTTCTGTTATATCTCTCTATATCTATTATGTGCTTAGATTAGATTTAGTTCTTTGAATTTAGACATCAATATTTAAAATAAAATACATAATATGTTCTCAAATAGCTTAAGGTTCCCAGTCATAAACAGTCATTGTCCGAAAATAAGGGTTTGGTCCAACACAAATAATCCATTGTAGAAAAAGTTCATGCCAGCTGAAGAGTTCTGTGAGAAAAGGTGCTCAGTACCTATAATGTGACTGAAGCTCGCTGTCTCTAGATAAACAGATGGGGGTCTGAAACTGTGGAGTCCTGTTCTGCTGTAAGTGTATCCCACCAAGCTGGGATTTGAGCATCTCTATTTACAGTTTTGTAACTTAAGCTCTTCTTTTCCTTAGACTGTATTACAGATGTTCAAAAAGGAAATGTTCCATTTTGGGTAGAAGAAAAAAATGTTGATGGACCCAAAACAAGCATTGTTTTTCTTCCAAGAACCTTTCTATCCCTCAGAAGCCTTTTTCTTTTTTTTCGCAGTTTTTATGACATTCAAAACTAAGCGTCTTTTTTTATTTTTCCGACTGATGAATTTTCCTTTGGAGCCTTAATTTATATTTTAGCTGTTATAAACATGTTTCATACGAACACTTAAATAAGGATCTATCAAAAAATTTCCATGTGGTTATTTCGTCAACTCAGAGAAAAGATAACAGATGGAGCAAAAAGACATCACATTGGGTGCACTAAATATGTAGTAGATAATAAGTAGACATGTACATCCGTGATAACTTGTAGTAATATCGTGTTCTCCCCATGAAGTAAGAGCTAAGTCAGTGCTGCTAAAAGAATATGAATCTGTCACTTGAGTTGTGGAAATTGAAACCTAAAATCTAAAGGCTTTCTGCAAATACTGATAACGATAAATGAGTAGTTGCTCAGCTATTGGGATATGCCAGTTTTATTAAGTAGCTGGGCAGCAAAACAGCAGAAAAAGTTATTATACGTGCCACAGAGCAATGGTTAGCTGACCGTAGCTACTCAAACAGACCTGAAGTTATGTGGTCTGCTGTTCATTTTTTGCCAAAAGGTCCCAGCACAACCAAAAAAACACAGTAATTAAGAGGAAATAGATAAGGACAAAAGGGAAACTTCATTCTGTTATTGCATCAGCGCATGCAATGCTAGTGTTTGTGCCTGGTTCAGGTTGACATTGCAGAAAGGGTGTAGTAGGACTAGCAGAAATTAGAAAAAAAACCTGTGAGAAATATCATGTATAGGAAATGGCTTCTGCTTTAAGACTGACAAAATAGGCTGTAATCCTTCAGCTTTGAAAAGTGAGAGCTGAGGAAGCAAGACAGGCACCTGCTTTATCCTAGGCATCATAGAAATAAACTGTGGTCAATTTTTCACCTTGTCCTTGGAGGCCAACACACTTTTATCTCATAGCCTGGAAAGAAAAGAACACTGATTGTGCAAGTAAAAGCAAACTTCTGTTAAACTGAACTTTACAAAATGGAAATCAATCTATTCTAAACTGAATCTGAAGTCATCTTAAGATCACATAGTTTTTACCTGAAATCATAGAGTACCCAAGAGGTACTAAATGTAACCATATATCTTTCAATATGAACCTTAGCACTGTATTTGGAATCTGATTATAACAAAACAGAAAAAGGAAATAAAAGCAGAACTTTTGCCTACATCTGGCAACCTTAAAAACCACATTGTTGCATTGCAAAAAATGTGCCTTTTCAAAATTCCATGATTTTATGGAATTTTTTTCCCATTTGCAATCAACTTCTCTTTCATTTTATATCATGATATTTCACCATATTGAACTTGACATTAAAATGGGATATGGAATGGAAAAAGTGCTCTGAAAAGGTATTATTAAATTTCTAAAAGTTGCAGGATTTCTAAGGTGGCATTTTCAGACCATATTAAATGGAGCAGGCTGGAAAATACTCCTTCAGCTATTACCGTTATCAGCTACTGTCATGAAATAATTATGTTAGATATAGTTATTTTTCCTTTTAGATTTTCAATCAATGACCCAAGTTTTTATTTCCAAGGGTAAACAAACAGCCTTCTAGGAACTTTACTGAAAACACCTAATACTCAGCATTTTCTAACAGACTTCAAGCAATACAGAATATTCTGAATGTAGTTTTAGCCTTCAAACTATAAAAAATTATATTTTGCTATTAAAAATTTAAGGCTGTCTATAATGTATATGTCTGTAGTAATCCTTATTTGGTGTCTCTGAAACAGCTACTTATTCAGCAATTTTAGTGAAGGGAAAAAAACCCAATCTTTGTGTAATTCAAATGGCAAAGAAAATGTCTGGACACAAAAAAGTGTCCAAAGTTGATTTGGTCAAAATATACAGGCTAAGAGTAGACTAGAAAACAGGGTTCAGCACATAAGATAGGCGAGTTTTACTCTGAATTTCAAATAACTCTAAGTTTTCAAATTATAGACAACACTGTGGTCCATACACACTGACAGCTATGCTGGAACTAGCTTCAACTTTTTTCCTCTGTTTCTTATGCTCAAAATATTACCTTTCATAGCTTTTCCCAAGCTGAAGACTCAGTGTTATGAAGTAGACATAAAGAAAAATCAGGGAAAAAAAATAAGTGGCTTAGGAGAAAGTGTTCCAAATTTTGAATGTTATTCTCATAACATTATTCAATGATCAGGAATAGATAAAGGGAAAAAGGCATAGGATTTTAATTTTTTTTTTCTTTTTCTTTTTTTTTTTTTTATGGAGCTTACACACAGGGGAAAAAGGTCTTAATTGAAAAATGTAACTTTGAGAACCACTTTTAAACAGAATTAAAAAACATTACTGGTCAAATATGGCATACCTTCTATTCATTGACTCAGCTAAATGGGAAAAAGAAAGGTTGTTTAAGCTAGCAGTTATACTGTCTGAAGTTATTATTATTTATTATGCATATTATATATTTTATCTCATAGACAAATATTTATAGTTTTATACATATCTATTATTATATAGCATAGGTATATATTTTTTTAAATATAAACACATATTCATATTTATGTCTAACTCTCTGTTTGTATGAATGTATAAGCCTTGTATACCTAGAAGCTTTCTGCCACTTTTCTATGAGGTTTGGAAAACATGTCCACCTACCTTCCACTTTTTTGAAGAAAGGAGTTATGGAAACACAGGACAGGTTTAGATCCCACCAAAGTTCTGTGTTTGAGAGAACACATCAGCAGACCTTAAGAGATCTGAAGCTTGGTGTCTACACTGCAACTTCTTTGCTCCATCATAAGTGTTCTTATGAACGATATTTTTTTAATGATTCTTATTCTAACCAAGCAATTCTCTCTCCTGCCACCATGCTAATATTGAAAACACTGGTGTGTTTTCAGCATTGTTTTACTGTTTTTCACAGGTACGAAACTTATCACAATATGGATTGACTCCATCCAAGCCAGGTCCAGTGCATATATGAAAGTATTGCCGCTGCATAGTTAATATTTGAATAGCTACCATCTGAATATTCAAAAAAACCCTAACTCAGTAGGGAAAAGTTTATATTTTACAGTAGTTTCTGTCCATGTGGGGTTCATTCAGAGCGTTCAATGAAATCAGATCACCAGTTACTTTTTAATCTATTCACCCAAGAAGTTGAATTAGTTATCATTAAGAAATTAATCAGTTTAAATAAGGTTGTTTGATCCTCTACTACATTGGAACTTCCAGCTGATATTTCAGTCCTCCTCAGAATACACTAGTAATCAGAAACCATGAGTGTGCTGTGATCAGTAGGTGACAAAGGTCACAGAACAAAGGTCTCTTCCATACTTATGTGGATGGTAAAAATAGAGAAATGTCCTGACCTTAAAAAAACAGCTCCATCTACACTATCTCACTATTTCCTAACGTTATTACTCCAAAAACAGACAACTTTTCTGAAGCATGCTGTGCAGCTAATAAAACAATTTTATAGAACTTTCTCACTTTATGGTTTTGATTCCAACCTTTGCTGATGAAAGTTGTTTCTTTCCGTAGACTACAGACACACAAAAAAAAAAATCCACAAAAACCTAACAGCAAAAACCCCTTCTGCTAGTAGAATCTCCATACATAAACCAGAGCATACGCATGGTTTAAGACTGTACTGGATTTTCATTTTAAGCTTATCTGTTCAGGAGAGAAACACATCATTCATTATCTCTTGTGAGAAAAAGCCTAAAGGTATTAAACAGTTTCATATAATATGCAAAAGCTCTTGGAATCAACAGGAATTAAGTTTTTAATACTAGGTAACTTTCCTTTTCTTTTTCTTATCTGACAGAACAAAAAAACGTTGTGACCTTGAAATTCCCACTTTCAAAAACATCCATAAATTCTATGTAAAATTTACATTAAATCCTGGAAAATTGCATTCTATGTTCATGTCATATAATATTTTAAAGGTGTTTATGTACAAAATTTCACCAATATAACCTGCAGTCAATTTAAAATAACTTTCTCCCTCAACCATATACTGATTTATCTTTGGAGATACCTAGTTTTCTCACACAAGAAAGATAAGAATTTTCTGGAGGGATCCTGACAAAGGCACACAAAGAAGATGAGAGATTGGAGCATTTGTCATATGAGGAAGGGCTAAGAGAGCTGTCACACATTAGCCTGGAAAAGAGGAGGCTCGCTGGGGGGTCTTGTCAATGTATACAAACACCTGCTTTTGAGGGAATGAAGATGAGACAGACAGACTCTTCTCGGTGGTGTGCAGTAGCAAGACAAAAGTCAATGGGCACGAACTGAAACACTGGAAATTGCATCTAAACAAAAGAAAACAGTTATGCATTGAGAGTGGTGAGAGACAGGCTTGAGCTTCCCAGAGAAGTGGTAGGGATACTGGGAGATATTCAAAACCCAAGTGGACACAGAACTGAGATATCTGCTCAAGTTGCCCCTACTTGAGCAGGGAAGTCGCTTCAGATGACCTCAAGACGTCCTTTCCAACGTCAATCATTCTGTAATTCTACTGTTTTTTCACTTCTTCCTCCAGTGCTTTTCCTTTCCTCTTCCAATACCCAAATTTATCCCAATCTTTGATTTTCTTCAGGATGCAGCTAAATCTCACAGAAAAAAAAATGACACTATGCTACAGGGAACTTTTTTATTCATACACACAGAGGTAAGGAACGCTTTGACATGAATTTGTCTGTTTCCTTTCAATTTACTTTGCATAATAAATTGAACCACGTCTTATAATTGTCTTATAACTCCATGTCTCAGAAATGAGGCAGCCTAGAACAAAATTCTGAAAGGACTTGATGTCAGAGGTTGCTGCACTATAAAGTAATGCAAGTAACCTTTCTTTCCTCCTCGCCCTCTCTGGACCTTCCTGAAACTGATAAATTACAGTCTTTGAAGCAAGTGTCGCTGTTGATCTGAGGACCTACCACCTCTCAGAAAAATGAATTTTCCAGCAGCTCAAATGTACAAAGTCTGCAATTGCTTCATCCCAATTCTTGTTCACATGCCAGAGGCATGGCAAGAGCTACCACCACTTAATGAGAGAAATGCATCTTCCATTGAACAGTGAAGGAAGCATTGTTTTAAAGTGAACAGTTCCATTACTTTCTCTTCCACATACTGCTTAAAGATGCTGCAGCATAGCAAATGTCTTTTGGCCACCACATGCAGCAATAACAGTTTGCATTCATCCTGTGCCACTTCTGTAGAATATGAAGATACTGATAACTGCAAAATCCATAAAGATGAACCTACAAAAAATAACCAAACACTTAATTTTCAGGAACACCAGTTGAAACAACATTTAAACCTGTTCTGATTGATAAATTTAAGTTAAATATTCTAAATTTTCCAGATATTTGGGGTTTTTTTAAATGGTCATTTTGGGATAATTTTATCATGTCTGTTACTTAGAAGGGCAAACAGGTTCTAGGCATCAAGGTCTATACCTAAATAAGAGCATGTATTTAAAGTAAGTATTAGATAACATATATGCATTTTTAGTCTTGATGATAATCAGAACTCAGTTTAATTTGGCAGGCTGTGTGGCAGACCGTTCATTCCATCCCCCTCCACATCAATTCCTCT